>OZ022586.1:22835378-22943012 GCA_963669155.1 Arbacia lixula | reverse complement strand
ATCTTGTAGGACATTTTATCTACTTTAATATGATACCTCATTTGATGTAGGAAAATGTGCAGTGTAATGTTATCTTAAATAGTGGTCAATAATACATGTCCACGGCGGCCATTTTGAAAAATGGCTGCCATTTCTTTCCAGGAGCATATCGCAAAGGTAGTCCACATAGAAAATGTGTGGACTGGTCTCCCATACACATCAATACCAAACAACCTTCTTTTACAACAGCCAATGCACGAACCCCCCCCCCTCCCCCCCCCCCCCAAAAAAAAAAAATAAAAAAATCGGGTTTTGCTCCCTGGGTAATAATTTGAATGAGGCTGATATTTTACCTTTCAGTTTGGAGCGAAGGATAATTTTCGCCTTTTTCGGAAGTGGTATATTGTTTGAATGTCATCCAAGCTCATTGTATGGCTTATAAGCTTTCTGTAGATGACTTCATATTTAGGGATTTTCTATGAATATCGCCTTTAAAGAATATCAGAATTGAACTGTATTGATTAGGAAGCTCACTCTATGTTAGTAAAACTGATAAAGATTGTTCAAGGATTCTTCCAAAATCTCTAAGAAATGTATAACTGTTCATCTATAAAACTGTTTACCCGCAAATATGTGCTAATCTGCTTCTTTTGAGAAAAAACAATAATGTGTGTATTAAAAAAACACCAGGTTCTTAGCAATATGACAATGTTTCATTACATTGTCAACACTGTACATTTAGCAAGAGCAGCAGTTAGACACGAAAGTCATAGTGAATGCGCTGAAAGAAAAGAACATGCAAGGAAATATAAGATACGTGATTGAAGGTTTTAAAAAAAACCTGTGGCAAAGCAACTGCCACTTTCTTACCTCAAGTTTCTGTAACTGGTAGTCGTCGTCTCCGTCTTGATGTGGAATGACATTACTCTGTTCTTCACCGATTGAAATCGATGTGCCACGCCGCATCATACACAATGCAACGGCCAATACTACAACAAACGATCGGAAGACGCAACCCATTTTCACAAGACTGATGAAGAAAATGGCGTAGTTTTCAGCGGCTGTTCATTCTGCAGTTTTTGGTACCAGTCAGTAACAGGAAAACCTACCCCATGCCAAGCAGTAACAATGAAGAAAATAGACCGGGATGGAATCAAAGATTCTCGGAAAGAGGGTACATTTCAAATGTGTGGGGATAAGGGCGGCTTTGAACACACTTCTGGTACTGTAATTAAGATAATTTCGATGTAGCTGTTTATAATTCGAAAAAGGAGAAGCAACATTTCAAATAAAAATAAAAATCAGATGAGTAGCGTGAAAGTGTCTTATAACTATAACCTCCCCCGAAAACGCTTCCGTGGTAGAGTCTGACTGATGGAATCTCGAAAATGTAAGAAGTCATGACCCTATGTTTACAGTGCTCCTTGGGAGACATATATGAGAAAAAATATAACCTCAAAGATAAAACAGGCACACATATACGCATAAACACACACTCACACACACGCATATATATGTGTATAAGTGAGTGTGTGTGTGTATGTGTGCGTGTGTGTGTGTGTGTGTGTGAGCGTGTATGTCAGCGTGTCTGTGTTTACGACGGAGAGGAAGAGGGGTGAATGTGAATTAAAGGGATTATATCAAGAAGAGATTTGAAGGAGTGGACAATGTTTCTTTGTCATCGCGAATTTTAACGCACTCAGATTGAGGGAGAGAGATATTCATTGAAATGTAAAAGAGAGCTGCATGAGTATTGTTTATTCAGGAAGTTTGCACAAAGACGCGCGAAGCTAAAAGCGACGAGTGTTTTGTTTTCTTTACAAATTATCGTCGGGGTGACGATAATAACGATGGTGTTGAAGAAGGCGATGATGATGAGGAGGGGTTGGTAATGAAGATGAAGGCGACGATGATAATATGACAATGTTGCAGATGATGATGATACCAATAAGATCACGCTGAGCAACATGATGCTGCTGGTAATGACAAAATAGGAAACGATGATGATTATGATTGTTATGAAGATGACGATTGCGATGACGATGATGACGATAATGGTAATGATGATGATAATATCAATAATGTTGCTGTCACTCCTTCTGCTGATGCTAGTCCTGAAAATGATGATAAAGGTAACAGTGATCGGCATGAGCTTTATGATGAAGATGAAGATGATAATATCAATAATGTTGCTGTCACTCCTTCTGCTGATGCTAGTCCTGAAAATGATGATAAAGGTAACAGTGATCGGCATGAGCTTTATGATGAAGATGAAGATGATAATATCAATAATGTTGCTGTCACTCCTTCTGCTGATGCTAGTCCTGAAAATGATGATAAAGGTAACAGTGATCGGCATGAGCTTTATGATGAAGATGAAGATGATAATTATGATGATGATGTTCAATATAATAACGACGCTGATGATAATGTTGCTCCTGCTACTGCTGCTAACGCTGGTCTTGAAAATGAAGATACTCGATAAGTTTAGTGTGAACTATCCCTTCAAGGGTCATCATTGTAGTTTAATAAACAGAGAGATCCAGTCACCACAAATTTGGGTAGCACTTGTCCAAGGGTCTTAACGTGACAACAAGCATAAATGCTTAATCTGCGATGTCTCATCTTTTCATGTTGGATGCAAAGCAGCTAGCACATGATTATAGCCTGTTGAGCAGAATCTATGGCTTCCTGGGAAAGTTGATGCCAGGAGGGTGCACCAGGTGTCGATGTCCGTGCCTGCTGTTTGTCAGGCACAGCTGGTGCAAAACAGAGCACACCTTCCAGGTATACCACGAGTGGTAGGCTTACCTGACCACAACCTGCTTAGAGTCTCCGTCTATTAGAGGATGCGATGTACGATATGTACAAAGTGATTGAAGTGAGCGGCTCTTTTTATACACCCGTCTCCAGTCGTTGTCAGTGACCTTTTATGATAACTATGACATTACTCAAGATAATTCCCATGGTGCTGTACATTGAAATGTTGAAGAACATTGATGATGATGATCATGATGATGGTGGTAATGGTATTCAAATTCTTAGTTCTAGCATGACAAAATATACTGTGAACATTGATGTTTTCCCTAAAGCCGTTAAAAAAGACCACCCAAATCCAATTAGTAACGTGAACACACTCATGTTTTAATAGTCAGCAAAATGATAAGCACAATTATTCGTCAATTATGTCAAATATTATTACAGCAATTTTCAAAATAGCAGCCGTGACCAAAAATGTTTTTTACTTCTAATTTTTGAACAGGTTAAAGATTGTCCGTCCCTTTTGCAAGCTTAAAATTTGAAATCGTCTATCACGATCGTAAATTGAAGAAAGTGTGATTCAAGACCTTTTCTAAGAATATAGCATGTTGAAGCTTTCTACATATGTAAAAATTTCAGCCGTTGAATTTCAAACCGTCTTTGTTACAGTATCTATTTCGTTATTATGCATGTGTGAAATCCTGATTTTATGAGTAATTACCAAACTTTGGAGATGATTCCTTCTATAGAACATTTTTTTCATAATGCTTTTGATAATTTAATAAACAGATTAATCAATAAAGCAGATATTTCAACACAAACTGCTAAGAGCCTGAAGTAAAGACTATTAATCAGACGTTGTTTACGTGCATTATTTGAATTTTACACTACGTATCAGTTTCAAGTTATGAATATACAACTTGCTAATACTTCTCTATACGTTTTGCCAATGTTTCGATGGTTTTGTGGTGATCTGAAAAAGGGACGGGCTGTCTTTAAGAGTCTATACTCATGTTTTCATGGTCTGCTAGCATTTCCCTAAATCTGTTGGGTAAGGCCATTGACTGGTTTAAAGCGGCCAAAAAATTGACAAATGTTCCGAAAATGAACCTACAAACATATTATTCTAAGTTTTACAGATGCACCTCCAAATGATACTCATATAGACCATCCTAATAATTTGCTTATCCACTGCAAATATCAGGGAAATTCGAATTTCCTCTACAGCGAGCACACTGCGCAGGTCAGTTCGTGCCCGTCCACGTACGGCCCACAAGGCAGGCTGTTGCCCGTATTGCAGCGGCCTTCCACGGGGTAAAACAAAGCCCCGTTGGAATCAGATGCCGTTCCTGGAATCACCTCAGGATTATCGTCGACGCAGATGTACTCGCTACGATGGTGGCTGTGTTTTTCCGACATCAGTTTCCCCTGGTAGTCCAACGTCCAATCCGGTGCAGGGCACACGTTACGAGCTGGTACCATGAGCACAGTCGGCCGTCCCTGGGCGAGGCATACGGCACAAGGCGGACCTCCGTTGTGGAGCCTGGAGCTGCTCCAGGGTTCGTTGGTGAATTGGGACCATACAGCATATTCCGCTCCGTATAAAGACGCCATGTTTTGTACTCCAGGAGCGGTGAAGTCGTCATCATATATTGGCTCAAGAGGCAAGCACAGGTAATTAGCACCACTTCCTCGTTGGTCGTAATGCGACCCACCAACGACTCCTGTATAAATAATGAAGGGGAGGGGAATGCCAGCCTCGTAAGTCTGCCATATTTTAAGGCGCATATCAACATTTATAAGAACAAATATTCTTTCCAAAAACATTTTTGCCAATTCATTGCAAAAGTAAGATTCCAGCAAAAACAACATTAGAAGTAAAATTTGAAGATGATCAAAATGTAAACCAGTAAACTCGCTTTACGTATATTCTGCCCTACTCTGACAAAAGGGAGCAAGTGATAAATCACTTAAATCCGCGTTATTGGTATTCTTAGATTGTATCCAGCATTTCCGACATACAGGCAAAATCTTGAGAAGAAATGTTTATTTTGGTGCAAGATATTCAATCTAACATGACGTGGTGTTGCACTGATGCCAATACAAGTGGCAAACGCATTTTGCTCATTTACAAGATAAGTATCTTTGTTAGTTGCTTCCTTTTGTCAGAGTAGGGCAGTATTGCCAAGAGGTCGATTAAGCTCTTTCAACAAATAGTAACTTCAGACAAATAACTGATACCTAGTCCACACCTTCATCCGATCCGTTACGAACGACGCGTATGGCCATTCTTAGCTGATCGTAGAATTTGTGTTTTGTTTCAACTATCACGATTTGCGCCACGATTAAAATGACTAAATGTGCGTTCTTCAAATAAAGCTGGTTGAATGAAGCGCGATCAAGCTCGTCCGGTATTAACTGACTTGAACCGGTATAGACCTTGTAGCGTAACGCGAGCTTTCGTGAAAATACACAACTTCTTATATCTGCTCGCATCTACTTGGATTCATAGATGTCGATTTCTTGAAATGATTTGAAAAGGGGAAAGGGTGATTGGTGTCGGGATTTTTCAGCAAGGGAGCGGTACGCCCTAGCAGGTGAAGGTGTAAGAGAACATCGTAGTTACATTTTGAACATCTCTGTAGTGCCTAATTTTCTTAAGTTGCTAATTCTTTTTTGTGAGATATCACAGCTCTATAGAAGAATGAATTAATGGAGAGCGAAAAATCATGTATCGTTTCATGAAATAAACCTAGGGACTGTGTGTGTGTTGGGGGGGGGGGGGGGGCTTGTGTTTTTGTGTGAATTCTGATTAATAACAGGCCTAAGCAAAATCAATGTACAAATATCACTTATCACATGGGGGCACCTGAAGGGAATATTTGCTCGTTGAACACATTACAGATTCATCACTTGAAAAGGGACCACGTTGTGCTTTAAATATTTCATCATACCCCATAATAATCTTTTGCGAGCGAAGGAAGCGAGTGAGCTGCCAAAAGAGCAGTTCATATATTATTATATATATTTGTATGAAAGCGAAGCCAACGAGATAGTCAATGTATATTGAATGTATTTATTTCTTTTGTCTATTTTGATGAATGTTTCTATTTCTCTGCAGATATACTGGATTTTGTTAATTTGATGACCAGGATATTTTCGTCGGGGAGGGGGAGGGGGGGGGGGGGGCATGACTTTACAGGCCTTCCCCAAACTAATTTGTGTTTATCGCCTTGTCCAGCTCCCTCCCCATCCCCATCCTATTCTTACTCAATCCACGGTTAGTTTTGTGGCGCGAATCGTGATAATGGGAACATAGCGTAGGATCAGCCAAGCAAATTCATGACAGAATTGTAAGGGATAAGGAGACTTGTGTGCCGTGTTTAAATTAAAGAAAAGAAGTGAATTGTCGACAAAAACAATGGGTCTCACAAAGTCGATGCAATCATGTAACGGGTTAACTGGTACCTTCATAGACGAGCTGACTTCCGTCTGGGCACGTTGTACGACCCCATCTAACATAGGTCCCGCTCCCTGGTCTTGCCGAGGCACTGCTCTCTACATCAGCTGATTGGTCAAGTGGTGCGTCTTGGCCTAGGTTTTCTGCTCCAGCCGATGAGTCAGATGATGTGACTTGGGCTGGGTTAACGTTATAACATACATAACTACTAGCGTTTCAATTGGCCAACAACGTCGAAAATTAATGATTCATTTCGTCAATGCACGTAACTAACGAAGTGTGGGTCTGCATGCGCATGAAACTGCACGTTTGAGGGAACAAGTACCACAAATGATGTGATTTAAGGCTATAACTTTAGTTATTTAACATGAGTACAGATGCATCATATGAAAAAGCATAAGTTTCTGCACAAGATTAATCGAATTTTTGCATTTAGTGATGTGTATTTCACAAAGCAAAATAAGGGTCATAAGCATAATCACTAAAATCTTCAAATTTTGCAACTCGCTGAAATGACAACTGAAAACACACTTTTTCTATTCAACTTGGGGCAATTGACAATAATGTTTTGCTATATCAGTATATCTATGATTACATGTAGGTTTCCTACTATGATAAAAAGAAATATCTTTATAATAAGTGTTACCAAATCAAAAACTAATTATAACTAGTTAACTAGGAGAAAACGCATATAACGTCCCTCTCGACGTACCGAGAATAATGGCATAATTAAACTTGTATGTTTGCCACACTAAAAGGAGAACAATAATTTGGAGATCACATGACAAATGTTTAACGTACATTGACCGAAACCTGAAAGACTGATGCAAAACTGGAGAGAAAATATGTTAAAGCACCTTCAGGAGGAGATACATTTTCGACCTACCAGTATGCAGCTTGTGTTATAGTCGTGTGGCACAACTCTATACCTACCGAAAGAGCATGGCATCGGTGCATCCCTGCCGTCTCTGCCGTCCCGTCCGGCTAGTCCCGGCGGCCCGACTGGGCCGGGATCGCCTCGGCACGTGCAGTTCCCGTACAAGCCTGACTGAATGCTGCCGAAGTACCCAGACGTCGTTGTGCTCCTAGAAGTGCGATGACCTCTTGGCTCCCCTGATGCTGTCTCTACGTCACTGAGGGCGCTCTTCAGAACTTTAACTTCCTTGAGTAAATCTGCAACTACAGACTGATAGATAATCAAGGTGGATGTTTTCACTTAATCGCGATTAATACACTCATACTGTCAAGAATTGCTGTAGCTTTGCATAAAGTATGCCTTCGTGCTGAATGGTCGCACGGTATTTTTTTTTTTTTCGTCCAAGGCCTAGAACCTCTGCAAACCTTTTCTAGGCTCAATGTGCAGGCAGACGAATACACAACTGCCTATGTTCGGATCCATGTAGCACATTAAGTCGGTTGCAAACAATAGGCCCTTGCAAGTTTCTAATTAAATCAAAAGTTAATATTTATTGCAACTCTCCATATCAAAATCCTTCAATTTTATCGCCTTTGTAAAAAAGAAATTTGCTTCATAATTAACTTAGTAGTGACCTATCAATATGAAACGAAGGAGAAGGTTGACATGTGAGTGTATTCTGTTGTTGAGGTAAGGGAAAATCCAGATAACTACTGCAATGAAGACTAGCTAATGTGCCTACACAGTGTCGTTAATAAGACCATAGATTCTTTAATTGTCACCTCCCCGATCCGAGAAAAATATCTGGTATCTTCTGATTGGATACTCCTCCCCGAACGCTACTTTGCCACGTGAAGGCAACGTTCTGGTGACATCTCATATAACATGTCTTACCATGTTAAATAAACATTTTTACAGGTACACGATTGAGATTTAAAAAACGAATTTGTATGATTAAAATGAGTACGAATGTGCTGCACGGAAGACTACTTAAGGATTTAAGGGATTAATGCGAAAATGTATGTCTTTCAAATGACCTCCTCACACATTGTTTGAAATCGTGTGACATTATTAAATTTCCATGTAAAGTGAATACGTACAATTATCTCGCTATTGGTAATGCTATCCCCATACTCACAAAAATCTCATGTCAAGTGCAAACTGCATGGTAGTAACAGAGAACATATTCATTTGTAAATGATCAAAGATGTTTAAAGATAAAGTGTTATCATTTGGACCCACGACCTCTCGAACTGTATGTTTTTGGTAAGTTTTTTGTTGTTCGATATAATTATGAGCACTCTGTATCTTTGGCATGACCGAAAACACACCTCGGCTGCCCTCCATGTAAAGTGCACACGATTCGTACCGATTCACTCACACCTGTGTACTATTTGTATATCTTATACCATTTCGGCTTGACAACCCTTTTTGTAAGCTTTCTGTAGGAATGCGTTCAAATTATTGCAGCGTGATAACAGTCGGGTACTTTAATCCACTATTGTCTATCAATACACTTACCATTAACATTTAGACGTTAATTGTGACAATATAATGCAATGTATGAGAAGGTCATCAAAGGAAACGATTTACACATCAAATCACAAAATCCTAAATTAGTCTTCCACGCTGCACACTCCATATTTGTCATTCAAACTCGATTTAAAAAGAACAATCTTAATTGTACGCCTGCTCAAGCGAGAATAGAAAATGTTTATTTGACAGAATAACACACGTTATTATAATGCCATAATTCACATACACTGAGAATCAAAGAGCAACTTCCCTCAAACATACTCCAGAAACAAAACGCACCAAACTCCCGTTTTAAACTCCTAAACATGACTCTCGCAAATTTTGAAAGTCTTGAAAAGGTGACATTTTGAAAAGGTGACATTATTGCCAGTAATGTGTGCTAACTCATGCATTACTAAATGCATCAATAACCGTGTTCACATTACACCCAAAAATCGCGAAGTTACGCGAAGTTAGAAAAATCGAGCACGCTCGATCGACCAATTCGTTTCGCGCGAAGTTTGTTGTAAACATACACAAAATTGATTCGCTCGGTCAAGCTAGCTTCAAGCCAAACTTAGTAGGGTTCGAATGCACGTACGCGTATACGCATAATCGCCGTGTACAAAACAGCAATCTGACGTAGTATTTTCCCGAAGGAGCAGGGCAATCCCGTGGTGTAAACATCTTTAACAGTTCAACATCTTCCGTGACTAGGCTAGTCTAACATCTCGATTAGTTGTCAGACTAATCCCAAATAAGGTTAGTCCAAAGTTCATCTGTGACTACGATTAGATCTAACGTTAGGTTGCGGGCACGTTTATTAATTTTCCGTGGCTAGTACTAGCAGCAGCTACCCAGTACTGCTAGTGCTACAGGTAGTGCATAACAACGTTAAGCGCGTCAAGATGAAAACGCCGCGCGACTCTTCACTGCAGACCAACTTTTTAAGACCATATTTATCAGTTTCTCTTAGTTGTAGAGTATGTAGCGCAGTGCGGTCATCACCGAATTGATCTAGTTTAGTGAGTGCAGCTGCCGTCCATACAGTTTTGCTTTGACGTTCATAGATAAATAAACAATACACGGTAGAAACATGCAGTACTAGTACGACACTCCGCATCCGACATGACAGTAGCCTAGCCTGTAATGTACGTAGTACTGGAGCTCACATATCAGCTGGCTACTCAATCGCGCGCTACTGCATAGCAGACGCCGGAAGTCACGTGAATAACTTTTTTTCTGCTGTGTGTGTTCTCATTGCAAAAAATCGCGAAGTTACGGTGCGAAGTTAGAAAAATCGCGCTCTGACTTGCGAAGTTTCATGCGAAGTTTCGGACGGCTGTTGGCACGGTTGCTAGGCAATTTCACCCTAACTTCGCGATTTTTCTTTTTTCTAACTTCTCGATTTCTTAAGTGCAATGAGAATGCGCCTAAGGTCATTTTTAGACGAAAATTATATGTAGAATCATTCCTGGAGGGTTATTTTGCTAAGCACTGTTTCGATTAAACGACAATATCTTGTTTACGTTGATGGTTGATGGGGGGGGGGGGGGGGGGATTTCTGTTGGCTGTTGATAGGTGTCAATCTGGATAACCATGGCTGGAGCTGTCTGCCAGCGGTAGATTTCGGCAAAGTATTATTTTTTATATCCTTTCTATGAGTATTCTACGAACGTGATTGGTCAATTGATGCTCGCAGAATACAAAATAATTTCACTATCTCTGCCTCAGCTCCGAATAGTTATTATTATATTCCACATACTAAGAATGTTGCTATGCGATTGGTCAAGAGTTGATCACGTGATGAAGTGTAGTTTTTCCCATCTGATCACCTGAGAAGAGAAGTTCGTTACACTCTAGGTGATAGTACTTTTTGGTTTCGCTTATCTCTTCACTCCTCACAGTCCTAACGCGTGATCAATATTTTGAGTACGCGCGAAACACCCGGACTATCAATTGTAGCTCGGCGCAGACGACGCCGCGGTGCGCGGTAATTACACATTTGTGGTTATAGCGCGCTACGCCGGGCGTACGTACGAGCAGTTCAAGCCTTCCATTTCCCCACACAGTATTTCACCAAAACAATTGTGCAATTCTCTACCACCTCATACCAAAATTGACCTAGAATTTCACTTTCCTGTATTTCATATGAATTATGAAAAGTATTCTCGGAGGATCTATGTTCTCACCGATACCGCACAGGTAAGCGAATTTCGATTACTTCTTGCTTTTCCGACAAAATCTTACGAATTAGCGTCTCTTTGCCATAGTGTTCATTGGAATTTGTAGAGTCTATATCGCAACGTGCACAAAGGCGTGTGTACGTCTGTACATGTACGTACAAGCACTACAAGTGTACAAGCCTTCCATTTCCCCACACAGTATTCCACCAAAACAAGTATGCAATTCTCTATCACCTCGTACCAAAATTGACCTAGAATATCACTTTCCTATATTTTATATGACTTATGAAAGGTATTCTCGGAGGATCTATTTTCTCACCGATACCGCACAGGTAAGCGAATTTCGATTACTTCTTGCTTTGCCATCAAAATCTTACGAATTAGCGTCACTATGGCATAGTGTTCGTTGGAATTTGTACAGTTTATATCGCAACGTGCACAAAGTCAATTTGCTTCCGGGTTTCGGAGCGTCGCGTGAATATGAAACGATCATGTAGCCGCACCGACCCGAACGCTTTTGTACGTTAAATTGTCATTTATTGTATAGATTGTTGGTATCAGATGTGAAATATAAAGCAAATAATCAACTTTTGGTTTCAGGCAATGAGACGTACTATCACTTCCCAAGCGATCTGGATGTAGCTATCTTTCCGAAGCTTTAGCTGAGGAAAGATAGCGTATACATTCAGATCGCCGAGGATTATTTGCTTACTATTTTTTTCCGATGCAGCAATGCTCTATTTACTATTTTTTTCTTAACAATACTGCGCATGCTCTCTAACTGGTAACAAAATCCGTTTTGACTGCGAGCAGTACACGATACATTTCTTTCCAGCTGTTTTTTGCGTTTTAGGGGAAAATGGTTGAGCGCGCTACGGGAACTCCCGCGGGGTTGCGGCTGAGGCGCAACTTGGATTTCCCTTCATTTGCCCAAGCCGCAGGAAATTAGCGGGCGTACAAATTAGTGCACAGTGCATGTAGCGCATTTACCCGGGATGAACCGATATCGAGACAGAGGGAAAAGGACGACTATTTTTGTTTTGTTTTTGTTTTACGAAAGGGATATAAAACAAATATACCAAGCATTGAGTTCGAAAGTATAGTGGAAATTATCCATCTTCGGAGGGACTGGCATAAGTTACTATTTTTTCCTCGGGCGCTTCGCCCCTCGGAAAAAAATGCTCTATGCCAGTCCCCCCACAGATAGATAATTTCCACTATACAATCTCACAGCTTGATATATGTGTATAATATAATGCTTCTCCCAGATGTGACTTATCAGTCCTAAGCTAATCATAACATTGCTCTCATTTCATGGAGAAAACAATGGTTCATTACATTGTCAACTCTATACACTTGGCAAGAGCAGCAGTTCGACACGAAAGTCATTTAGTGAATGTGCTGAAAGAAAAGAACATGCCAGGAAATATAAAATACGTGATTGAAGGTTTAACAAAAAACTGTGGCAAAGCAACTGCCTCATTCTTACCTCAAGTTTCTGTAACTGGTAGCCGTCGTCTCCATCTTGATGTGGAATAAAATTACTCTGTTCTTCACCGATTGAAATCGATGTGCCACGCCGCATCATACACAATGCAACGGCCAATACTACGACGAACGATCGGAAGACGCAACCCATTTTGACAAGACCTATGGAGAAAATGGCGCAGTCTTCAGCGGTTGTTCATCCTGCAGTTTTTGGTACCAGTCGGTAACAGGAAAACCTACCCCATGCCAAGCAGTAACAATGAAGAAAATAGACCGGATTGGAATTAAGGATTCTCGGAAAGAGGGTAGATTTCAAATGTGTGGGTATATGGGCGGCTTTGAACAGACATCAGGTACTATAATTATGATAATTACGATGTAACTGTTTATAATTCGAAAAATGAGAAACATCATTTTAAAAAAATATGTCGATCAGATGAGTACCATGGAAGTGTCTTATAACTATAACCTCCCCCGAAAATGCTTCCGTGGTATAGTCTGACTGATGGAATCTCGAAAATGTGAGAAGTCATGACCCTATGTTTACAGTGCTCCTTGGGAGACATATATATGAGAAAAATATAACCTCAAAGATAAAACAGGCACACATATACGCATTAACACACTCACACACACGCATATATATGTGTATAAGTGTGTGTGTGTGTATGTGAGCGTGTGTGTTTTCGACAGGGGGGAAGAGGGGTGAATCTGAGTTAAGGCGATTGTATCAAAAAGAGATTTGAAGGAGTGGACAATGTTTCTGTGTCATCGCGAATTTTAACGCTCTCAGATTGAGGGAGACAGGTATTCATTGAAATGTTAAAGAGAGCTGCACGAGTACTCTTTATTCAGGAAGTTTGCACAAAGACGCGCGAAGCTTGAAGTGACGAGTGTTTTGTTTTCTTTACAAATTATCGTCGGGTGACGATAATAACGATGGTGTTGAAGAAGGCGATGATGATGAGGAGGGGTTGGTAATGAAGATGAAGGCGACGATGATAATATGACAATGTTGCAGATGATGATGATACCAATAAGATCACGCTGAGCAACATGATGCTGCTGGTAATGACAAAATAGGAAACGATGATGATTATGATTGTTATGAAGATGACGATTGCGATGACGATGATGACGATAATGGTAATGATGATGATAATATCAATAATGTTGCTGTCACTCCTGCTGCTGATGCTAGTCCTGAAAATGATGATAAAGGTAACAGTGATCGGCATGAGCTTTATGATGAAGATGAAGATGATAATTATGATGATGATGTTCAATATAATAACGACGCTGATGATAATGTTGCTCCTGCTACTGCTGCTAATGCTGGTCTTGAAAATGAAGATACTCGATAAGTTTAGTGTGAACTATCCCTTCAAGGGTCATCATTGTAGTTTAATAAACAGAGAGATCCAGTCACCACAAATTTGGGTAGCACTTGTCCAAGGGTCTTAACGTGACAACAAGCATAAATGCTTAATCTGCAATGTCTCATCTTTTCATGTTGGATGCAAAGCAGCTAGCACATGATTATAGCCTGTTGAGCAGAATCTATGGCTTCCTGGGAAAGTTGATGCCAGGAGGGTGCACCAGGTGTCGATGTCCGTGCCTGCTGTTTGTCAGGCACAGCTGGTGCAAAACAGAGCACACCTTCCAGGTATACCACGAGTGGTAGGCTTACCTGACCACAACCTGCTTAGAGTCTCCGTCTATTAGAGGATGCGATGTACGATATGTACAAAGTGATTGAAGTGAGCGGCTCTTTTTATACACCCGTCTCCAGTCATTGTCAGTGACCTTTTATGATAACTATGACATTACTCAAGATAATTCCCATGGTGTTGTACATTGAAATGTTGAAGAACATTGATGATGATGATCATGATGATGGTGGTAATGATATTCAAATTCTTAGTTCTGGCATGAAAAAATATACTGTGAACATTGATGTTTTCCCTAAAGCCGTTAAAAAAGACCACCCCAATCCAATTAGTAACGTGTACACACTCATGTTTTAATAGTCAGCAAAATGATAAGCACAATTATTCGTCAATTATGTCGAATGTTATTACAGCAATTTTCAAAATAGCAGCCGTGACCAAAAATGTTTTTTAATTCTAATTTTTTGAACAGGTTCAGAGTCTATACTCATGTTTTCATGGTCTGCTAGCATTTCCCTAAATCTGTTGGGTAAGGCCATTGACTGGTTTAAAGCGGCCAAAAATTGACAAATGTTCCGAAAATGATCCTACAAACATATGATTCCAAGTTTTACAGATGCACCTCCAAATGATACTCATATAGACCATCCTAATGATTTGCTTATCCACTGCAAATATCAGGGAAATTCGAATTTCCTCTACTGCGAGCACACTGCGCAGGTAAGCTCGTGCCCGTCCACGTACGGCCCACAAGGCAGGCTGTTGCCCGTATTGCAGCGGACTTCCACGGGGAAAAACAAAGCCCCGTTGGAATCAGATGCCGTTCCTGGAATCACCTCAAGATTATCGTCGACGCAGATGTACTCGCTACGATGGTGGCTGTGTCTTTCCGTCATCAGTTTCACCTGGTAGTCCAACGTCCAATCCGGTGAAGGGCACACGTTACGAGCTGGTACCATGAGCACAGTCGGCCGTCCCTGGGCGAGGCATACGGCACAAGGCGGACCTCCGTTGTGGAGCCTGGAGCTGCTCCAGGGTTCGTTGGTGAAGTCGGCCCATACTTGGTATTCCGCTCCGTATAAAAACGCTTTGTTTTGTACTGCAGGAACGGTGAAGTCGTCATCATATATCGGCTCAAGAGGCAAACATAGGTAATTAGCACCACTACCGCTGTGTTGGTAATGCGACCCACCAACGACTCCTGTATAAATAATGAAGGGGAGGGGGAAGCCCAGCCTCGTAAGTCTATCATCCTTTAAGCGCATATCAACACATATAATAACAAATATGAGGGACTAAAATATTTACAAAAACATTTTTCTCAATTCATTGCAAAAGTAAGATTCCAACAAAAACAACATTAGAAATGAGATTTAAAGATGATGATAATAAAAAAAACTAGTAAATAAATCCGTTTATTATTTGTATTGTCTCCTTACGCTTTATATATATTCTGCCCTACTCTGACAAAAGGAATCAAGTGACAAACCACTCAAATCTGGGTTATTGGTATTTTTAGATTGCACCCAGCACTCCCTACATACAGGCAAAATCTGGACAAGAAATGTTTATTTTGGTGCAAGATATTAAATCTAACATGATGTGGTGTTGCACTGATGCCAATACAAGTGACAGACACATTTTGCTCATTTACAAGAAAAGTCTCTTTTGTAAGTTGCTTCCTTTTGTCAGAGTAGAGCAGTATTGCCAAGAGGTCGATTAAGCTCTTTCAAAACAGAGAAACCTTAGACAAATAACTGATATCTAGTCCACACCTTCATCCGATCAGTTACGAACTGACGAACGCCACGTATGGCCATTCTTAGCTGATCGTAGAATTTGTGTTATGTTTCAACTATCACGATTTGCGCCACGATTAAATTGACTAAATGTGCCTAATGTTCTTCAAATAAAGCTGGTTGAATGGAGCGCGTTCAAGCTCGTCTGGTATTAACTGACTTGAACCGGTATAGACCTTGTAGCGTAACGCGAGCGTTCGTGAAAATACACAACTACTTATATCTGCTTGCATCTACTTGGATTCATAGATGTCGATTTCTTGAGATGATTTGAAAAGGGGGAAGAGTGATTGGTGTCGGGATTTTTTTCAGTTAGGGAGCGGTACGACCCAGCAGGGGAAGGTGTGGGAGAACATTGTAGTTACATTTTAAACATCTCTTTTGCGCCTAAATTTATTAAGTTGCTAATTTTTTTGCGAGCATTCACAGCTCTAGAGAAGAATGGATTAATGACACGAATGAAGAGTGACAAATCATATGCATCATTTTATGAAATAAACCTAGGAACGGTATGTGTGTGTGTGTGGGGGGGGGGGGGGGGGGGCTTGTGTTTTTGTGTGAATTGTCTGATTAATTACAGGCCTAAGCAAAATCAATGTACAACTATCACTTATCACATAGGGGCACCTGAAGGGAATATTTGCCCGTTGAACACATTACAGATTCATCAGTTGAAAAGGGACCACGTTGTGCTTTGAGTATTTCATCATACGGCATAATAACCTTTTTACAAGTGAGCGAAGCGAGCGAGCTGCCAAAAGAACAAATGATATGGTATGATATCTATTCGCATAAAAGCGAAGCGAAAGAGCTGCCAAATGTATATTTCTATATTGAATGTATTCATTTATTTTGTCTATTTTCATCAATGCATCATTTTCTCAGCAGATATTTTTTTCGGAGTAAGAAGGGGGGAGGGGCATGACTCTACAAACCATACCAATTTTTTTATCGCCCTCGGCCTCCCCCCCCCTCCCCCCCCCCCCTCCCTCCCTCCCCCCCCCCCCCCCCTCCCTTGAACCTCTTTCTCAAATCACGATTTTTATTGTGGCGTATATCGTGATAATGGGTAGCGTCGGATAAGCCAAACAAATTCATGACAGAATTGTAAGGGATAAGAAGACTAGCGTGCCGTGTTTAAATTAGAGAGAGGAAGTGGATTGTCGACAAAAAACAATGGGTCTCACAACCTTGATAGGAGCAGATTGATGATTAATTCGTACCTTCGTAGACGAGTTGACTTCCGTCTGGGCACGTTGTACGACCCCATCTTACATAGGTCCCGCTCCCTGGTCGTGCCGGGGCACTGCTCTCTGCATCAGCTGATTGGTCAGGTGGTGCGTCTTGGCCTATGTTTTCTGCTCCAGCTGATGAGTCAGGTGATGTGACTTGGGCTAGGTTTACATCACAAAATACATAACTACTAGCGATTTGATTGGCCAACAACGTCGTAAAGGAATGATTCATTGCGTCCATGCATATCATTAGCGTAGTGTGGGTCTGCGTGTACAGGCCTATACAACTGCACGTTTGAGGGAACAAGTGCGACAAATAATAGTTTAAGGCTATAACTCTTGTTAAGAACTATAAAACGTAATGACAGATGCATCACATGAAATTGCAAAATATCTGCAGAAGATGAATGTACTTTTGACATTTGGTGATACGTTTTACTTTCATAAACATTTTTCAGAGCAAAATAAAAAACATTTTTCAGAGCAAAATAAAGGTCATATGCATTATCACTAACTAATTAAATTGGCAACTCGCTGATTTAAATGAACACATCTTTACTTTTTCAACTTGAGACAATTTTTTGCTCTTCATATTCCATTTCATATTAGGTAAAGTGTTAAGTAAATATGAGTTCCGATTTATGATAGAAAAGAAATGTCTTTATAAAAAAGTGTTACCAATTAAAAAAACAAATGACCAAGTTTACTAAATTACAAAAATAAGTTCCCACTAATGTATGTAAAATTATTTACTAAAAACAAATTTCACATTCGTTTGCCGCAATAAAGTCTAATTTTGACGAGAAGTTGAAAAAACGCACGCCTCCAGTGACGTATGAGAAGTCAAAATTCCATAGCTTGTACGGAAGTCAACAATAGACCATTTTCGTAATGTATTCACAATTTCCCCTCTAACTGCGTAGTAACGCGTTATTGCATTCACCTGTATCTTGTCATTCAGATTCAATGGATGGAATGCACTTTGAATCTATTAGTTGTTGCTACTCAGACAAACCTCGGACAAGCTTTGGGGTTCACATTGGTAACGTATTGCTTGAATGGCATAAATAAAACATTATTTACGCCGTTGGCATTGATGGCATTTTGACTTCTCATACGTCACTGGAGGCGTGCGTTTTTTCAAATTTTCGTCAGAATGAGACTTCATTGCGGCAAACGAATGTTAAATTCGTTTTAAGTGGATAATCTTACATAGATTAGTAGGAACTTATTTTTCTACTTTAGTAACCCTTTAAACTACACTATAAAGTCAATTAGGCATTCATGTTCAATAATACGCATTGACAATATCCATTCTCTTTGCCAAAACTAAATACATCCATTACCAATACGATATGACTGGTAATACCTAAAGAGAATTGGAAATCTGCCACATTTGAATATTTAATGTATTCCTATCAACATGATCAAGACAAAGCTTGGTATAAGTGTTGTCCGGCGGTATTTCAGGTGTAATCCTACCTAGGTTGCTGGTGTTCCCTACTGGCATCGTGACAGCAGGAGTGGGCGTATCAACTGGAGTTGTAGAGCCCGTCTTGTGTTTGTTTGACGTAAAGACGTAGGCTGTATTTAATTGGACAATGTTTGATAAATGCTTCCACTTCAAATTATCCAAACTGTATCTAAGCATGTACCATTCTTAGATCTTTAACAAACTCGTAAAACATATTTAACGAAGACATACATACAATGATAACTCATACATTTAATTAGATTCATATACATAGCCCGATGGGTGTATAATTGTATAGTTCATCTGCTGGATGACCAAGAAAATAAATCATCCAGCAGATAACCCTACTAAATGTAATACACCAACCGGTTAATGTGATCAATTGATATCTAAATAAGCAGTTTATAATGGTCAAAATCTAAACAAGACAAGCGGACAAAAATATAACATACTGAAGGTAAGATACAAAGATTCAAACTTCCTATACATTTTATATAATTTTTTTAATATAAATTAAAGAAAATACACTGATTGTTTTCATTTTAACAACTACGATACCTCATATTGAATAACTCTTTTGTAGCTGCGTTATCTCCTTGTATTGTATTTGATACTAATTTCTACGAACACGTTTGTGCACTGTCTGTCTCATCCCACAGAAGGAAGCAAACTATATATCGTTGAAATTCGTTGATTTTATTCTCCCATGGCAGATAATGTCTTTGGAACTATAACCCATTTACTTTACTGGTTAGTAAGGTTATTTCATGATGAATCTTTGTTATCTAGTCATTATTATTTACTCCAGGCAGCCCCCTTTAGTGCTTCAACACTATTCTTCGAGAGGGCCATGTTTCGTAAAGTTATGAACATTTAGAGTGTAAATTTTTTATCATACACACCTGTCATGCCTGATGTTTGAGTGCTACCCTCAGTCATGTCAGTAAGGATCACGAAGTTTTTTACTGGTTGACGAAAGTCATGAATCCAGTCATTTGACGAGGATACATATTGATACATGTACTGCATGAAACCATTTCAGTTTAGCAAGTTATTAGTGTCACTTGTTGACCAACAAAATCACTCTGACAAGATGAAAACAAGTTTTTGGAGGCCTAGATTCATTCCACTATACTCCTGCAAATACATTGTTGAAAATAACTATTCACATGTGAATATTAAACGTTTATTCCAAGGGGAAACACAAAAGTATACCTAAATACCAAATGTACAAAGGTTACAAGCTAAAAAAACCAATAATTGTTTTTCTCACAATCTTGAAAATAATTCCTTAGTCAAGAACCGATATGGGCACTGCTTTTAATAACTTGCTTTCAAATACCTATAATTTTGCACGTTGCTCAAATTATCTTTACATTTGGCTAGACTTTTATTGTCGTCGCCTTTTTAGTTTGGGTAAAATGAAATTAGTGTAGAACCTAGATTTGTATAACATTTATCATTGTATGATTGGTTGGTTCCAATCAACCTTATTGATTACAGATTGCCTCTAACATAATGTAAAAAAAATCCAGCGAATTTGGACATCATGGAACGATGGATCTTCTTTCTCTAAACAGTCATGCATATAACTAGCTCTGACCAGGTCACATGGTGAACGCAGCCTCACTGCTTTAAATTCGTGAAACACTTAAAAGCACTGATTCAAATGATAAATTTAAGATTGCTAATGTAAAATGTAAAATGTAATGTATAAACATTTGTTTGAGATCCCGCACGTCTCCTATCTTGTATATCATACTTTTGTTTTTAACAGCGCATATGAACACGTTAAATCACTGTATGTTATGCGTTTCATACGAATCGTAGATTTTCATCTATATTATCATCAGAGCAAATGAAAATTATTTTTTGTTAATGTTTATTCGCTCTATTGAAATATTACCAGGGGCCATAAAAACTACTGTATACTAACCGTTGAATACTGTGATGCTACCATTTCCGCCACATGATCTATGGACGTCTCCTGCACATGGGGCCTGGCAATCCTCATCACCATTCTTCGCTGCACCGAGCCGACTGTAGTTTGTTCCTGCGACATCGCAGTAGCACTCCTCCCCGTTCTCCACTCCAGCATAGACGTAGTCAGCCATGGTGGACTCTCTGCAGTGGGTGATGCATTTGTTGATTGTCATGGTGCTATCCCCTATAAGTGGATCACCGGGTAGAACGCGATCGCTCGAATTATCCTTGTGACATCCAAGGTAGGTATCGTCTGCACCAAAGAATATAGGGAGAAACGCAGTGAATTAAAATTATGGACAAAGAATCGGTACAAGCAAGGTTTAACTCAAAATAGACGACAATGGTAAAGGTAATCCACTGATATCAAATGCAGAGATATAATTATGCAATATTCAATACTTCAAATACGATATTTGGATTTCATTTCTGCCATTCTACATGTAATTATGTCAATCAATATTTTAATATAAAGTACATAATGATTACAGTCTCGTCTTCTTGTAAAGCTCGCGGAAGTTATATGTTAGCATCAAGAGAGTCATACATACTTACTGTTTTAGTCTGTTTTATTCTATTTAACTGACTTATCATTTTAATCTCCTGATCCCATTCACGAATAGATGTCAAGATTTGGATGTTTGGGTGATGACCGTGGGCTACAGACATGATAGAAGCAGAGGTGGGTATGACGAACTAGTGATCATGGTGTAGGTACTGTATACATGCGCAATTCAAAATGGCTGCTCTTGATTGATGTAATTTGGATATCAATATTTGAAGCTTCCTACCGTAGCATATTGCTGCTCCAACCATGTCTGGTGACGGGCAAGAAGACTCCACTGCACAATCGTTGATAGTCTTGTCACCTGTTGGGGATACAGACTCAATATTATTTGGGGGAATGGCAACTATCTAAGAAAATGTTGCCAATTATTTTCCGAAACATAACTCATTATTTGATAAATTTAATGGTTAGTGACGGCTGCAATAAGTTCATTTAGCGTGTTAGGAAGATGCAATGGTCTCCCGTCTCCCTTATGTACTATATATATATATATATATATATATATATATATATATATATATATAACAACATCTAGAACGCCTTAGAGGGAAATGGAAGGTGGGTGACCATCAGACTGCAATAGCAATGATGGGAGGACTGGCAAGCATGAACTGGAGGACGTGCACAAACGATAATCTACGTACCTGTCTGGCAGTAGAGAGATGCGTTTGATGGATTAAGGTCACTCCCTAAAGTGGAGATAGCGGTGGCCCTGTTGGTTCCATCTGCTCCGATGTGTTCACAGGTGAGTCTAGCATCGTCAAAACTAAAGAAGACCCCACACGTCGTCTGCCACGTGATATTATCTGTGGTGTACTCCACGGTGCCTTCATAACGTGATGGGCCGTTCACAAGGCGGACGTCTGGGGTAAAAATAACCAATCCAAAAATGCATTACTAAGTTTTCCAACTTATGCATTTCCGACCAGTAGAATATTCAGCGTATTGAGATTGAGCATAGATTTTGTTCTCGCATCTTCTTCTTTATGTTCTTTATCACCATTCCATTCTCTCTCTTCATTACCGTGTGGTCGTATATAGTGCATTTTCTTCTTATTTACCCACATGACGTCTTTTCTTTTACCACGTTACTCTCCATATGATTATGCAAAGCCGAAACGAGTGGCCAAGCAGTATGATTACACACGATGTGGCTGTATTACAACCCCCTTTTCCACATGCGCCCTTTTATACATGCAATACACTCAAATCCCATTGAACAACAGTTTATCTGACACATAAAGGTTCACCATTCGCAATACTATAATCACTGCAACTAGACCAACAGAATCGTCTCAGAACTCACCTATTACCTGTTCGCCAGATAGAAATGGAGCGAAGATAGCTACAAGCAAGCCGAACCAAACAAGAAACAGGGCATCCATTCTAAATTGAAAAATTAGGTATAAATAAAACTAGTTTTGTGAATAGTACACAAGCTAGGCGTTTTCATGATTGCTGGGTGTCCTCCCTGCGAAGCGACGTAAGACGTGTAAAGATCGGTCAATACTGATTTGATAATTGAAGGTCATTCATATACATGGCATATGAAATATGAGTACAATCTGGCACTAAGATAGATCTGGTTATAGTTCAGTCTCCGTACAACACCTTCATGTAGACCGGATAAAATTGTTAAACAACAATGTCCTTCATCCGACTATTACGAGGTGGAACATGATTAAGTTGTCATGGTTGTTGATGATTGTGTTGTTGTAATGATTGTTCTGCTGTGTGTACGAATTGATGATCCTGCGCCACAAAACGTAATCCAATGCTGGGAAAAGTTTGACCAGTTGCATCACGTCCCAACTATGGGACAAAGTGAGACGCGACGTGCAAAAGTTGTATTCCACTGTATGGCTTGACATCATCTTAAGGATTTGAATGATACCTGTCTACTTCCTCATTTTCGATAAAGTCGCGTGTTATTAATGTGTAGTTAATTCCTGACTGCAAGCACATATCATAACGCCGTTAGATATCACACACATCTCCTACCATTCTTGCCAAACAAAGCAACAATGATGCGAAAGAAAAACACAATAGACAGACAGGTAGAAATGCGGAGTTTACGGTTGAGGAGGTATTGGAAATATTGTGTACATACTTGCATTGAAATAAGAGAGAAAGGTAGAGAGAGAGAGGGGGGGGGGTGGTGGGGGATGATAGTGTAGTGGAAATCTGAAAGAGAAGTGGGGCGGGGGAGGGGGAGAAATTGTTAGGGGAATTATTTTTTTGCGTTAGTGAATCATTGACAAATTTGTATACAAGTAAAGTCGAATCGACTTACCATGTTCACTTTAATCGTCCATTATATTAATCGTATTGTTTGGGAAATATAACTGTAGATTGTGTGGATGGAAAAAATGGAAAAGTTAAAACAGACAGGATTCGTCATAAGTTCCCTTAATACCATACTTCCTATTAACATGTTCGACATCAACATTGAAATCTAAAATCAGCATGTTACATTGGTCAGGCATGGAACATGACCCTCATTGGCCGCCCGTTGTTCAATGAACAGATTATAAAGGGGTCCCTACTACAAAGCTAAACACGACTAAACTGTTAAATGTTTCATTTATTTGGACATCAAATATTTCCACCCCATGTTACCCTTTTTTTCTTGAGTTTCTAATCTCTAAGCAACTCCTGTTAAATGAAGCTTCTCTACACAGAGATTTTTGTGAGTTCACAGCGTATGTGCTGTTCTAGTCTGAATGGACCATGCCGTTCAGCTACATAAGAATGAATCAGCTCCTCTTCATTTTATTCTGAAAGAAGGTATCGGGTATTGAAGCAGTCAATTACAGACACAATTAGAGAACACAATTGAGGAAAGCAGGAATATGAAACTATCTGGACTGTATCCTACTCCAATGATTGCAAGAGGGCGTTTGTCAAATTATGATGTGCAGCCTCATTGAGCATGTTGAGTGTTTCTCTATCAAACAAATTCAAGCAAGAACAATCCACATTAATACGTCATCAGAAACACATGACCACACATGCACACACTCACAAGGCGCGGATTTTTTTTTCTGTCTGCGTGTCATCTATAGCTTCCTGTCTCTTTATCATGTGTATACAGACTCTTCCTCCAGCCAGTATGGATGTCTGTGTGTCTCTCTACATATACCTCAACACCCATCCTTATACATGTCATTTCTCTATGTTCTCTTTAACCACTCCCTTCACTCATTCGTTCTTTCTCTCTATGTCGCTCTCTTTCTGTCGCAATCTCTCTCTCTATCTTCCCCTCTGTCCTTTCTTCTTTGTCTCTCTCTCGTCCTTTGTCTTTGATACACACCATCACACATAAAACTACACATACACATATATGTCATGTATATCATGCATATGGCATATCTACACAGATTCAAGCACATAGACACATTTTCTGTTCCTTTTCGAAGTCCGTTATGATCAGTCAAGGATATAATTTCAAGGTTCTCCTACCGTAATGTTTTGTTTGAAATTAATATTTATCATACACTTTTTTTACAACTACATCATCATGATGATCATGAAATCGTTATCGTCTTTAAATTCATGAAGCAGCACTGAACAATGTCAACACAGCAGTTACTGTCTGTAATTTCATGGAAAAAATGACCATAAACTGGCATTTCAGAACTTTACTGGAAAAAGCTATGTATATACATAGAATACTTGAAATGCAATGATCGATGTATACACTGGTCCTGCCAGAAATGTACATTTATGAAATGACATACATTTTCTACTGTGTCTTAATCTATGGTAAAAAAAATTACAGTAAAGCAATCTCAAAATCAGTAAAACTCATAATGTACATGAATATATCAAAAGTAAACAAAAATCATTACTGAGATATGTACATTATCATCATTAATAATATTCAATATCTATCAGTCTAAGAATACCCGGATCATGTGTAGAGGGCTCTTTGTTTCCAGGTGCATATATATATAGACAGGCGTAGGAAAAAAGTTCAGCAACCTAGTACACCATTACTTCCCATGGGGCCACATACTACACAGAATTTGCTCAAGAAACACAACTAAGATAAGCTACAGCTGCATGGATAACATGGGAAAATAATAAAAACACACAATAAAAATTGATAAACGCCAACCCGAACCCACAACAGGAAACCTGCAACTGCAGGAAAAGGATGACTACCCTTCCAGCGGAATGTACCACAAGAAACATCGTCTACGAGGCCAAAGTAGTGACTTCCAACGACGAAAAGGCCTACATCTGACAAACAGCCACCTCAATTCAAGTCAACATACGCCACCCCACTGAGCCAGCTTCACCCACCCACAAAAGAGAAACCAGACAGAACTCAGCAAACACATCTTGGTGCTAAAAGACAAAGGGACCGACTTCAAAATATCACGAAGAATTATCAAACAAGCCCAGCCCCAATCAACACGAACAAACCGCTGCAATATCAGTCAGTGGAAAAAGTTTCAAATCATCACAATCGAAAAATCCACCATCCCTGTGCAGGATTTCGAAAATGTTTCAAAATACCTCAACGAAATACACCCAGCAATATATATCACATGCTCGATTTCGTAAATGGATGACAAAAAAGCAACTCCTAAATATTTCTTTACATTATTTACAAGATCAGACAAGCCATCTTTAAGGGTGTAGGCAATATGAAAACATGGTACATTAACTGTGTACTAAACAATGACGTTGTACAAAAAGACTTCTTATGTCATAAATGTTCCGTAGGAAACAAGGACAATAGAGCAACACAACACATGCTTAGAAGGCACTGCAGCCAAATAAAACAAAATATCTAATCAAAATCACGATACAACAAAAAAATGGGCGTGCGTAGAGTGTGTATTTACATATTCGTTAACAAAACCCCCAAAAGCTAGAAGATTCGAATTTCAAGAAATAGGTGAGAATATTTTTACACCTGACTCTATATATGTGTAGTGTGTAGATTTGGTTTCTGCCATCTCTTCACCGTCCTTGTCGTGGTTGTCGGTCGCTTTCGCCCTTTTTATCCGGCATGGCGTACAAGGCATCCATGACCGGCGGCGTACACTCCTAAGTGCTAGAACACTTTAATATTATGACCATGTTGGGCAATATCTGTTTACGTTTGATCTTTAACCTTAGAAATATATCAACTAATCAACTTAGGGCTTTGGCTGCAAGAATTCGAAGCAGCTCTTACTCTGAAGCAAGTCCGTGAAAATGCGATATCCAACATTGAAGAACCAGCTTGTATATATGAAAAAAACGTCTGTAATTTGTTTTTTACACGAAATCCTCGTAGTGTTGCTGGTCCCTTTCTGGTTTTGCACGCTGTCTCATTGCTTCCTGCGGATTGGCCATTTGCTGATTGACGTAACATCCACTGTCCATATCCGTCCTACCAACCGGTGATTGGTTGGGCGGATTAGGTGCTCTCTCTATTGGCAGTAGGTCTTGATAAAGCGGGCCTCTGGCATGTCTGGTCTCAGGAGTGGCTGAGTGGAGCTGGATATCCAGGTCGGTGTAGGTTTCTCCCTCTGGCTTCACGCCCTCTAGCGGCTGCTTCTCCCTCGGAGACCGACTGAGAGAGGGCATGTAGAACGAGAGAGAGAGAGAGAGAGAGAGAGAGAGAGCGAGAGAGAGAGAGTAAAAAGGAGAGAATGGGTATTGAGCTGACAATTGTACAAAAAGAGCATAGGGAAATAGTATTGGAATATAAACGATAAAGAAAAATAAAATGGAAAAGTGGATAAATAAGTTATATGATTGCATTTATTATGTATTTGATACATGCTACTTTTTTAGATGAATATGCAATAATTATATTATTACTGTATCTTATTTCACTAGTAAATTAAATATTACTGAATATCTCCGTTAAGTCCCTTTTCGAAAATAATGATTTTACTAGTATCCTGTTTATATTGCAATACACAAAGACAGATATTCAGATGTATTCATACGATGCTGCACGTGGATCTAGTACTAATAATCTCTCTTATAGGAATTAGCATTTGGATGACATTTCCAGTAAAGCCATAGCTGGAATTCTAGCTTGTTAAGCCGATACCGCGTTGTATTACGTCATCAGTAACAAACACAAAGCCAGAAGGAGAGCACTCTGTCTGGTTCAGCAAGAGTTGATAGTGCGAGTTATGTCGACTCCTCTCATAACGTCACGTGACTCACCGGAGTCTTAGATAAAGAACAGTCAGGGTGACACTGTATATGGTGAGCAGTAAGACCACTACTCCGAGGCCAATGATGGGTCCTTAGATTGATAAGGAAAGAAAGTGAGATGAGAGATGATGGATTCATAGGGATGGAAAGTGATATGGACATAGACGGGACATATGAAGAGACAAACGAGAGAAAGAGAGGGCAAGATTTCAAAGTAAGACTGATTTACAAGACCCTTTTTCGACTATTATACAGAATCCGACATAGACTATCATAATTGTTTGATGGTTCAATCTAAGAGCTGAAACAGTTCACAGTTAAAGCAGCATCATCAACAGAACATTGAAAATAAATGATCAGAGATCACATTATACACCCACCATTGGAAGGGGATGCACACAGCTGTGTTGGTTGGGTTGGAAAGATGCTAGTCGTGGTATCTGTAAGGCGACATGACAGCATGAGTAAAGGTGGTTATTGTAAAAAAGCAGTACAAATTCACGTGGTAATAATAATAATAATAATAACAATTACAATAATAATAATATTCAATTCTTAGAGCGCATAATACCATTCAAATAGTTTCTATGCGTGTGAAAGAAAAAGTTTATTCTGTGAGAATTTGAAAAAAACGAATATTTATTAAACAGATGCACCTTTAGTGTTGATTTGAATTGATGGAAGTCTGTCAATGATCTAATGCCTTGGGGAAGGTTATTTCATAATTTGGGTACCGTATTTGCAAAAGCTCTGTCACCGAATGTGTTAATTTTTACACGAATTTCATAGATTGATTGATTGAGAGCGAAGAATACGACTAGGCTGGTATCGTTTGATGAGTTCTGTAAGCTGGACAGGAACATTTTTTTACATAGGTATTTGAATACAAGAGTGAGCATTTTAAACTGAACACGAGCCCTGATCGGAAGCCAGTGAAGCCAGTAGGATCTGAGTTATGCTTTCAACTTTCCTTTTCGCGTCACAAGCCTTTCCCCTGACTTCTGTACACGTTGGAGTTTACTTAGTTGAGTCTCAGAGATTCCCAGACCATTATTGAAATCTAAGTAACTAAATATAAATGCGTGAATGAGTCTCTCTGTGGTCGCTTTATCAAAAAAATGCCTAATCTTCTCAATCCCATGTAGTTCAATGGCAGCCGATTTATAAATATTATCAATGTGAGTGTTCATACTCAGATCATCTTGAACAGTAACTCCAGGGTCACGTGCTTTTGAAACTGACAAAACGGGAATATCCGAGACCGTTATTGACAGCGATGGTTCTAATTTATCTCGAGGTTTTACATGCACAACTTCAGTTTTTCCTATATTTCACTTTAGACTGTTTTACAGTGACCACTCCTGTATATCACACAAACAAGATTCAATTTGAGTTATTACTGTGGCACGACTAGTACATTTTGGTATTGAGACATAAATTTGGGTATCATCAGCATATATCAGTTTGCCGATGCCACGTGTACATAGAAAAACATAATGCTCCCATAACTGAACCCTGAGGAACCCCCTCACTTAAAACATATGAAGCAGATGCAGTGCCCTTGATCGAGTGCGGTTGCAGAAATATGAATGAAACCAGTTCAACGTAGTACTTATGGTCCCATATCTTAACGAAAATCGATTAAGCATACTGTCATGGTCAATAGTGTCAAATGCGGAGGAGTAATCCAGCATCACCAGCACCGTCTCCTCCCCCTATCTGCTGCCAGGAGTAAGTCATTATAAATGCGGACCATAGCTGTCCATCTCAACACTGTGGTTTTTCCTATAAGCTGATTGTGTTCTACCATATAAGCCGTTCAGATCTAGAGATTCATGTATTTGGTTGACAGATGCTCGCTCAACTAATTTCCCAAGAAATTTAAGCGTTGTTTTAAGTTAATAACTTTAAACCTGTTTATCAAACCTGTTTATAAAGCAGGTAGGAAACGTCAAGCTACTTATTTGTTGACATACAGATGTGCAATGACACGTAAATGATTCGAAGGGATTCGCGTTGAGTACTCTTGATACACATTGGTAAAGGTAGATATGTTTTCCAGTAATGACGATACGACCGAACTGACCGAAGCCACATCACAGTTTATAATGTACGCGACCAATCACCATGATAGCACAAAGTATTGGTATATGTTGAAGAGCGCCACCAACAGACTCAGCAGGAAGAACCATCAAACACGTACAAGCCACGAAACATTCCAGTATACAAATGATGCACAGGTTTGAGTGGGTCAGTAGGAATTGTGTACACAAAGTAGCTCTGAATTGCCTGAACCCACGAGGCGAAGCCGAGTGGGTTTCGGGCAAAATTCAGAGCTACCGCGTGTACACAATCCTACTGACCCACGAAATAAACCTGTGCATCATCTGTTTTATAGAATGGGCCCCAAAATCTAATAAAAAACGGAAAAATCTCTGTCAACCTCATTTACCGGATGCATGGAAAAATCATGCGTCCGGTAATTACCGGATGCATGGTTATGACAAAATCATGCATCCGGTAATTACCGGATGCATGGTTATTGACCAATCAGATTGCAGAGATCCATCTTCAACATCAGTGATCATCAATGATTGGAATCATCAAAATCTGCCAAGACTAAAAATTATTGACTTTTCACATAGAGAAGTGTCCAAATTAACACAGCTAAAATATGAGATGATTTTCTCCATAGACCATGTCAGGTGGAGAAATAGGGTCTGCATGTATAGAACTACCAAGTTCATCACGCTTTAATTTGATAACAATCATTTAAACGACGTAGTCATATCAGAAAAGAGTGAAAGACAGATTACTGCGAATGTCCAGGGTGGCATTGAGTGCACAAATGAACGTATTCGCAATGCACGTTAGTGGGCAAATCACCGCAGCAACGTCTCACACAGTGCTGCGACAGCGTAGAATTCAGTCATGAGTTTGTCCTCTTCTCCGTTCGAAATATCTTCCAAATTTACGTGTTTCACCTCTGCAAAGCGTTTATATGTAGAAAATTAGTATTCGATTCTTCGAGTTAAATTTGTACTCACTGAAAGCATCTGAATCGTCCAAAATTTGTTTCAATTCTTCATGTCACTTTATCGGAGGTTCTCGTGATTCGTGGGTGCCGCCATTAGCGTAAGCAACATTGGTATCGATCATGTTAATTCTCGGTATCGCGATATCGTGTTGATATCGTGTTGATATCGCGTGCTGCCAGTAAAAAAAAAATTACACGGCAATTACGGGTAATTAACCAATCAGATTGCAGAGATTCTGACACCCATTCTATAATATGGTCTGTTAATCCAGCGAGTACTCAACAATTTTAGCTTTCCTAATGAACTCATCCACGCCTATGTTTTACACCTCTTTCAAACATTACTTAATATGCATTATTCAGTCATGAGCAAGACTACGTTAGGATATAACATGTCTGCGTGTCAGTGGTATAAGAGCATGCTTTTGCGCGATAATTATGAAAACAGATCAGAAAAGACTCACCAGTATGCACATTAACTAAGCTTAAAGATTGTCCGTCCCTTTTGCAAGCTTAAAATTTGAAATCGTCTATCACGATCGTAAATTGCCGAAAGTGTGATCCAAGTCCATTTCTAAAAATTAAGCATGTTGAAGGTTTCTGTATATGTAAAAATTTCAGCCGTTAAATTTTAAACCGACTTTTTTCGTACTACGAAAAAATTATTAGTCTTTGTTACAGTATCTATGTGGTTATTATGCATGTGTGAAATCCTAATTTTATGAGTAATTACCAAACTTTGGAGATGATTCCTTCTGTAGAACAATTTTCTTCATAATGAGTTTAATAATTTAATAAACAGATTAATCAATAAAGCAGATATTTCAACACAAACTGCTAAGAGTCTGAGGTAAAGACTATTAATCAGACGTTGTTTACGTGCATTATTTGAATTTTACACTACGTATCAATTTTAAATTATGAATATACAGCTTGCTAACTCTTCTGTATATGTTTTGCCAATGTTTCGATGGTTTTGTGGTGATCTGAAAAAGGGACGGGCTGTCTTTAAGCGTGTTTTTTTTTAGGTCATATCACTATCATAATTATACAGATTACGAAGTATGCAAACACGGTGTCATCTCTATCTCTTCCAAACATGATAGATTGTGGTTAGGACGTGAAACATGAAGTATGTTTACCTGGCCGGGTACCATCTTCCCAATGTGTTGAAGTAACGGTAGTGAGACCTACGGCTGTAGTTGACTGTTGAATAGCTGATGTTGTTGGTGCCGATGTAAAGATAAAAGAACGGGGATAAGACTAATAAATGTAGCTCATGATTTACTCTATAACCCCTCACAACTGAAATACGTAAGAACTATTATTCATGATATTGCGTCTACATCTTTTAAGAGTCTTCATCTTTACCTGTTGGGAAAAGAATGCATACCCACCTGTCTTTTCTTTTGTTTACATAATGATATTGATCATTTAATTCATACAAAAATAATGTGTGATTTGTTCACGTCAGAGTTTCACTTTCCTTTTGTAAATGAAGAGATGTGTCATGTCAAAGTTTACAAGCAGACAAGATTAATTTCAGTTTACAGTCATTAGTTGATGTAAGTGACAATTCTATTATATTGTTACTTATTTCTGCACTATAAATAACTGGACTTGAACTCAGAGGATGTCAATTGAATTGTGACTGGCTGGCTTGATTCAGGAACTGAAATATACTCAACAGATTTGGGAGCGAGATATAGCCCTATACGTTGACATGGTTTAATTATGTAGGTAAGGCTATCATGCATAAATTATACTTGATAAACTGATGTACATTTACTAATTAACTACAGTTATGATTGAGGGAATTGTGTCTTAAAAGAAATTAAGGTGTAATTTCTTTATAGATCCTTATTAAAGAGCTCATTCAGTAATACATGTATCCCATTTTAAAGCGCCCTTTTTCGTCTGGATAATTCTAAGTGATTTTTCGTGATTTCATATCTTATGAAAATAGCCTACCGTGACAAAACCGTGTTACTTCAAATGTCATAATGATTGTAATTAGAGAAAAGACACAAGCCAAAATGATGTCCAAGCAGGATGGGTTAGGCGTTACTCCATCAATCCCTTCGAGCACCTTCATCAAGTTTTGTTTTTGTTAATATACACATTACAATATCAACACTTTGCACCGTTTTAACCACAAACTGACGTACTTTCAAAAACCGCGATATGACCCATTCCCCCACTGCACATGAGCTATGGGCATCCCCTGTGACATTTGTAGAACACGATTCTAGTGAGGATGATTTTCCAGTCTGTAATCAATTTCCATATTCGTATGGATAGCTTGTGTTCACTATGCTCTATCTCTTGTTTTGTAATGACGTTTACCTAATTATAAATACCTGAACTTGTATCAGCATCCTCAGTTGTCACGACAACGGTCTCAGGAGATGTGACTGGCTGGCTCGACTCAGGAACTGAACAAATTGTGAGATTTGATTGATGTTCATTTGCGGTATAATTTTAACAAGCACACATCAGTCATGTTAATTAACAAATACCCCCCCCCCCACCCCCCGAAACTAAGCAAAAGAGCATAAAATGTTTAAAGAGATTTTGATCACGATTATAAAGGCAAATGATGCTCAATAAACTACTGTGCATAATATGCTAACATAGTCCGAAATGTAAGTTAAAGTTATGTTTTGTCGATCATGTTAAAACTTTACCCCTGTCAGAACACGTAAATAATACTGGTGATTTTAATTCATAGCAGCTACAACGACTGGTTATAAATCAAACACAACAAAAATGTAAGAAGTATAAAATTATCATTAATACGTACTTTTAAATACTGCGATGTGACCAGGTCCACCACATGAGCCATAGGCATCCCCTGTACATAGAGTCTGGCAATCACCATCACCATTGTCCGCTGCCCCGAGCCGACTGTAGTCTGTTCCTGCGACACCGCAGAAGCATTCCTCCCCGAACTCCACTCCAGCATAGACATAGTCAGCCATGGTGGACTCTCTGCAGTGGGTGATGCATGTATCGATTGTCATGGTGTTCTTCTCTGTCAGTGGATCACCGGGTAAGACACGATCACTGAAACGATCATTATAACATCCGAGGTAGGTATCGTCTGTAAGATTAAACCAGCATGGTATTAGAACAGATGGACGAGCGGAGTGAAAAGAATTGTTTGAGAAAGAATGGGTGCAACTAACATGATAAGGATATAGGCCTACATATAATATAATAGTGCTTGTAAGTTCTCGTTGACATCTTACGTATGACCTTTTCAGATTACACTGTGTGTGCCAAATTCGACTCAAATCACAAGTAATACACACAATTCGCATTTCTTCCGATCTTCAAAATTTCCTTTACTATGACGAGCTGCCCTCAAAGTGAATCGAAAAGGTGGCGGGGGTAAGAAGGGAAGGGATGGGGGTGGATGGGCGGGTTCCGACCTCTTCTCTCACACCTCCCTTTGACCATGGGCCCTACTATGCTTTGACTATGCTAATGTGGTTGAATGGGCAGGGGATAAGGTACGAAGCATTAATTACGCATGTTTCAAATGGCTGTGTGCAACACATATAACTTTGATATTAAAAGTTAACCTTCCTACCGTAACAGATTGCTGCTCCGATGCTTCCTATTGGACAAGGGTTGTTGGCGGCGAGAGCATACAGTTTACAGTCGCTGATATCCCTGTCACCTGGCATGGTTGGGATGCACAGTCAGTTTAATAGGGAAGACATAAGAGCCGCAATCTCTGTTTTAATATGTGTGTGTGTGTGTGGAGGGGGGGGGGGGGGTCAATCCAAACTAAACTAAACTAAACGAAACGAAATGATTCAGCTCAATACAAACACACGCATACATACACAAATGCGGACATAGCATATACGCAACCATACACATAACATCTTCAGAGACTGAGATAAATTGTGCGCTTATTCCCAGATCAATGCATTATCAATCTGTTTGGGAATGTTAGGGGTGCAGTAATTGACATATTTCCAACCGAAGGGCACAAAATTTGCACTTTGTTCATGACTTGCATTGTTTTCACTTCTGTCTCTTGTTGATTTCGCTTGAAATAAAGTATTAAATTTCAAAAGAAATTGAAGGAGTGTTTCTATTATGACAATAGTTGCTATGTCTTGTAGGACATGCACGAATGGTAACCTACTTACCTTCCTGGCAATCAAGATGTGACCTTGGTAGATCAAAGTCACTCCCGAAAGTGGAGTAAGCAATAGCCTTGTTGGTTCCATAGGCTCCGATGTGTTCACAGACAACTCTAGCATCAATGAAATCAAAGTAGATCCCACACGTCGTCTGCCACGTGACATTATCTGTGGTGTACTCCAAGGTGCCTTCATAGCGTGATGGGCCGTTCACAAGGCGGACGTCTGAGGCAAGCATAAGATATATCATTTGGCATTATTCAGTATTCTCACTTAAAGCGGTTTCTACCATAAGCGTATTTAGCGTATTGAAAAGACTCACTTCTTGTTTATGTTCTTCGATCATATTCATCTCTCTTATTATGATCATGTTGTCGACCAGTGTATTATCTTCTTATTTACTCCAGCCCTGTCTCTGCTCTTACTACGTTACTGTCCATATGTTTAGAGACAAAATAAATGGAATAGACCAAACAATATGGTTATCCGTGTTTAGGCTATTTCATATAGTTTTCGTTTTATTAGTTTAATGTATTGATATGTTGTGCCTTTTTCATAACTATTGCACACAAATCCCAATAAGCAGCAGTTTATCTTGCGTACAAAAGGGTTTCACATTTAAAATACTATTATAACTATGAGTAACTATTCGGTGTAGAACGAGGCAGTCGTGATCCAGGACTCACCTATTACCAAGCCTATAGATGGTATTGCATTGTAGGTAACGAAGAGGAAGACGAGCCATACCTGAAGCAGCACATCCATTCTCTACTGAAATCAGGGTGGTAAGTGTGTGGTAAGCGACTTAGTTCTGTGTGACGTCACGTGAGCACTGATGATACCAGACTACTAAGGCGTTGAAGCTGGTGGTAGTTGTCCGCTAACACCGATCAAAATCAACATCTGATTCGGCACTAAGATAGATCCGGTTACACCTCAGTCTCTGAACTACACCTACATATACATGACATAAAAAGTTCGCAATGCTAAATGTGGCTATATTGCGTCCATTATATACCACACTGCGGTGGAGTCAGATTACAGTGTGATTGGTATTGCTGTTTATATTATTCCATGAAAATTCCTGAATCACAACAGGTTATCTAAGCCTAGGATAAGTAAGACCAGTTGTAGCACCCACCCACTGACGAAGGGACAGGGTAAGACGTCAAGTGCATACATCAGTATCCTCGCATACTCTGTGTAGTCACGGCATGTCTTGAAACGCTGCACCGCAAGTTCAGGTTTGAATTACATACGTCTACTTCCTCCTTTCATTGTTACTAGTAAGTGACGTGTAATGGATGCACAATGGCACATAGCGAATACTATTCACAACGCTGGTTCGATATCACACATTATTTCCTCACATTTTTGTTTGCCAAACAGCGCGACAATAGAGGGACGGAAAAGTACAATGGACATGCGGAGTCAATGATTGAGGGAGCATTCTAAACAATGCGATCATGCTGACATTATTGAAAGAGGGAGCGCGAAACACAGAGAGAGAAAGAGAGAGGGAGAGGGAGAGAGAGGGAGAGAGAGATAACTGCAAGGGGGGGGGGGTGTAGGGAAGCAGCGTTTAAAGGAATTGTGTATTGTTACAAGCCTCCATTCCAATCTCAGCTCTCGCTGACTATCTTAATACCGTAAGCCAATTTTCTAGATTGCAGGAATTGCAAGAGTAAAAGTAAAATCGAGAATGGCAAATACTTAGCGTTCGTACAGATGCCAATGTCATATTTCCTAATCATCCATGTTTAGGCAGGTTCAACATGCTTACAACAATGGACGGGTGAACGTGTGACGTTGGCGACGAAGAGCTAACCCTCTCTTTCTCTTCCGTTCTTTCACACAAACCGTCACCATGGTCACCCCTTTTTTTTTCTCTCCTGCCGTTTCTCCCTCTCGGTGTCTTTCTCTCTTTCTGTCCCCTTTTCTCTCTTTGTGTACTTAGACTATTTCACAATTTGGAAATGGCACTCAATGAGTCAATTCTAGTATTTAATATTTTGCCCATTGTCGAATTTCTGCAGGAGGTCATTATCGGTTCCATTGTTGATATTCGACTTGATGAAACAAACGCAGAAGAGAATATCATGATATGTAGAATATTAACAATATTTATTGACATATAAAATTGGGTACATACATAAAATAAACTATCAAAGCATTTATGAATATAAAACAAAGTTAGACAATACTTCTATAGCATTTGGTCCGCACGTCGAAATGAGCAGCGTCTTCCTTCCCTCTCTACCTCTCACTATGGACCCTTACTAGAGACAGTAGGGTCCATAGTCCACACTCCATCAATATTTATCTCGCAAGCATTCATCTCCGTCCTTCATGCTGACGGATCTGCGGACAATGACAATACTGTGTAAATCCCTTTGTCATGTTTGTCAGAAGAAGGCAAGCCGTTGAGTTTCACACTGCGTGCACTTATGCTACAATTAACGCTTTGTTTGTGATGTATGTGTTTCTACGAGTGCATAAATACATCAGTTGAAGATATAGGGTTAATCACAACCCAGTAAAGATTACCATCCATATCTATAGACACATTACTCTTTCAACTACGCTTTATCAAAAAATGAATTTGTTTGAAATGTGCTTAAAATAGTCATGGTCATGATCAACGGGTAGGCCTACGCCGCGGAATGTTACTTCAGCTGGTGCCATCCTCGAAAACCTGTACAGAAAAATAGTCTAGGCATGTCGCTTTACAGATTTCATTCAAAATGGTCATTTGATCTGCAACGATTGAAACAAAATTGAAACAAAATCATGACAAAAAAAATTCTCACACTTCACGGCGAGCTAATATATTCGCTATATTACTAATAAGCATAACAGCGTACTTTGATACTTAAATATAGCAACATAGAGGACATGTTGTTTTCTGATACAGTTAATCAATCGTGTGTATTTGGAAGAACAAGTTATCTATGATATATAATTCTGACGAAGATGCTGACATAAACATCTTATATTAATAAGCCAGCTTGTATCTGTATCTGTATGCACATTCATGTTTGATTTAGCTCATGACAAGTTGCCACATGCTGTTAATGATTATTGCAGTATCATACAACGCAAGTATTCAACGCTACAAAAAGAAGACCAACAACTTTGTCTCCCCTTTTTCAGAACAATGCAGGGAAACTTTTCAATGTCTTTTGTAGGAAGTAGTTTTTGGAACGCAATCCCACAAACTTTAAATGGCAAAGGGTTTTCGGAAATCTATTTCAGACATGTTATTGAGCGAAAAGTAATTTGTTGTATTGTATTTCCAATAATTATGTTTCATTACGATGAATTAACTTGTACATTTACTTTGATTAATCATTAAATTATAAAAACCACGTAGTTTCATTATATGTAATATTTTTAGTATCCACTTGATTTCATGTAAATCATATAGGATGCAACATCTGTTTGTATGAGCCATTAATCAAATTGTAATACGAGCTGCTTTGAATTTGATTGAAAAAATCATTTTCATAAAAGGGTAATAATCTATATACAATTCACGTGTTAACCTTTTTCTCTTTATGTACTTTTGTTTCAACAGATTTGCTATCAAATGCGAGTCAGGATCGACTACCGCATGAGCTATATCTGACTCCATATTATTATTAGTGATGAATTATCTCTGACAGTTAAAAAAAATATGTTATTGTGTTAAAAGTATTCATGTATCCATGTAATGAAATTGTCAGTAGAAATGTCATTTTATTTTCAAATATTATGATCAATGATGATGGTGATGGTAATAAAACAATCAATCAATCAATCAATTAATCAATACAAAAAGAAGGTCTGCAACCTGTCATTTACACGAAATCCTCATAATCTTGCAGGTCCCCTTCTGGTTTTGCGCGCTGTCGCATCGCTTTCTGCTGATTGGCCATTTGCTGATTGACGTAACAACCATCGTCCATATCCGCCTTACTCGCCGCTGATTGGGTGGGCGGGAGAGGCGCTCCCTCTATCGGCAGCAGGTCTTGATATAGCGGGCCTCTGTTCTCAGGGGTTGCAGAGTGGAGATGGATGTTCAGGTCGGTGTAGGTGTCTCCCTCTGTCTTCACGCCCTCTGGCGGCTGCTTCGCCCTCGGAGACTGACTGAGAGAGAGAGAGAGGGAGAGAGAGAAAGTGAAAAAGGGAGAGGTAGTGAGCCAACAAGAGAGCGGCAGAGAGAGAGAGAGAGAGAGAGAAAGAACAACAAAAGGGCGGCAGAGAGCGATATTGAAAGGGCGAAAATTACATAAGGAAAGGTAATGAGCAAAACAGAGAATTGCAGAAAAAGAAGATCGTTGACAAAAGTGGAATGTTTTGAAAGAAAAATGGGGGATAAAGAAAGACAAAGTGAAGAGAGAGATAGAGGAATAGAGAAATTTGTATCAAAGTTTTTATTATGATTGTGGTGTATGCTTAATGATTATATGACATCCTTGGATAAATATATAGCAACATAGTATTTAACGTATTTCTGGATATATATATATATATATATATATATATATATATATATATATATCGGCTCCTCCTTTAATGTGTCACATGACTCACCGGATCCTGAGATAAAGAACAGTCAGGCTGACGCTGTATATGACGAGCAGCAATACTGCTACTCCGAGACCAATGTTGGGCCCTGAGATTTATACAGAGAGAAATTAAAATTGTAGATGTTCCCTGATAGCAGAGACTGGTAAAAATCACGTCAATTTTACGTCTTTTGGAAGTCGTGTCTTACGTCTTTATGACGTCATATACATGACGTCTTAAAGACGCGACTTTGCAACAGCTCACGACGTCAAAAAAGACGTCATATTTTGACGTCATTTTGACGTCGTTTCGGTTAAAATACGACGTCTTTAAGACGTCTTTTAAACACAAAAATGCTGTTTAAATGACCCAAAACTGGTAAATATCACGTCTTAATTACATCTTTTTTACGTCGTGTCTCACGTCATTATGACGTCACATAATGTCGTCTTTACGACATCGTAAAATGACGTCTTAACGACGTCACAAAATGACGTATTAAAGACGCGACTTTGCAACAGCACACGACGTCAAATAAGACGTCATATTTTGACGTCATTGTGACGTCACATAATGTCGTCTTTACAATATCGTAAAATGACGTCTTAACATTGTCATAAAATGACGTCTTAACGACGTCACAAAATGACGTCATAAAGACGCGACTTTGCAACAGCACACGACGTCAAATAAGACGTCACATTTTAACGTCATTATGATGTCACAAAATGACGTTTTTACGACATTATAAAATGACGTCTTAGTCACGTCTTAAAGACGTCATTGACGTAATGTTTATGACCTGTATGAAAAAAAATATAATGGAGTGATATAATCTCACATGACTAATCATACATACACACATGCACATACATGTATTACACATGTCCTAAACTTAATATACCCTAACCCTATCCTATCCTATTCCTATCCTATTTCCATTCTGTACATCAGCACACTCACTTTATATACTAGTCCGGTAATATGGATCACAAAATATTGGTTAGTACAACTAAAGATTAATATTTTGTTGTAATTATTGTTGTCTGCACTCAATTTGGTGGCATTTCCTTTTTAATGTCTAAACTTCAAAACATTTACTGAAATGTATGCTTAAATATTCCTTTTGTCTAGTTATATGACAATTAATCTATTCAAAAGTACAAAAATATGACACAAGTCAATACCCCTATTGCAGGCATGAATATTCATTAGCCTCTCAGCTGTTTTTCAAGTTTTTCAAGTTTTTCATGCACATGTAGATAACATACTGCGCCAGTTGGGTGAACAGTAATTGCTTTAAGTGAAAGTAATCAACTACTGGTATAAATTCAGGTTAGGCTTAGGATTAGACCGAGATAGGATGGGATTAGGATTAGTTGGTATTTTAAAGACGTCATAATGATGTGAATATTATGTCATATTGCGGTCATGCAACAAGTAGAGATGTGTTGGTCATTTAAACACATCATATTGAGATTGTAACATTGGCGTTGATATGATGACATTTAAATAATGACATAAATATTACATTATACTATGGTCATACAAGAAGTCAGTATTTATTGGTCATGGGAATAAATCTTATCGACATCGTAATATTGACGTAAATCCATTTCTGTTTAGTTGGAGAAAATAAGTGTTTTTGAATTACACACACACACACATATATATATATATACATATATATGTCTCTGTTTATTGATCAAATGTATTTCTTAGGTAGAAGAGTAGTCTCTATAGGTCATAAAAATGCAATTTAGAAGAATTCTGCATAGCATGTATTTTACATAAATTTTCATATCTTATCAATCTTTATAATTTAGCACTATTAGTAACACTATTCAACCTGTACATGGGTATACTGAATACAGCAATTTGAAGACGTGAAATGTTATGTTCATCGATATCATTTACTTCAGTTGAATGTAGATGTAGAGTACAGATTGACAAGCAATAAAGATTACAACATTGACAAATCAATGGGTGCAGATCCATGATGTCATAATATTCATTAGGGGTACATGTACCATAAACTGTTGTAAAGGCAGCTCAATAGAGCAGAATGTCACTTTTTGTCAGATAGCTGTGCTGGATGCATGGTGCACAACAGTGGAACGTGTAGACTGATAGTGATTTAATGGTTGGTGCAGTAAATTCATGTGTGGCTCACAATCACTTTCTGGAGCAGATGCGTGTTTACCCTGTTCTACACTGGGGACCACCATGGTCCCATCCATAATATGAATTTCTACATCGTTTCACATTGTTTTTATGTGAGCTTTTATCTTCTCCTTCACATCTTCGGTTCTAATGACCACTTCTCTTTTCCAGTCTGGGTTGCTGCTGTTTGACCTAACAGACTTAATGACGTTGGTTCCTTTTCTCTCCAGTGCAAAGATGCTGTGAAATGTGGCTGAACACACTTCAACTCCTCCCCCACTCTGCGTTCGGCATCTGCATCAGAAAAGGGAGGGGGTGGGGGTGGAAATAAGAAAGAAAATAACTCTACTGCAATGAAAACAGCAATTATAAAGAAAAAAAGAAAACATGAGAAAGACATCACCCATTAAAAAGAAAAGAAAATCACTGTAAGAAGAAGACTGAAATGTTTAAGCAATGAGTACATAATTTGAAAATATTAAGTCATGCATGAAAAGGGTAACCTAGATGGCAATTAAAATGCAACAAATGATTTTCTTTTACAAAACACAGATCCTGCTCACCACATGCCCTATGAGCTTTCTTGAGCAATGTCTCTCATTACTTATGAATAGATGGTGTCACGATTGCAGGTCTATGGTTCACCGTGCATTTTCCAGCCCATGTCTGTGTATGAATTTGCCAATGCAGACCACCTTAAACTTGTCCACAAGTATGTCTCGTTTTTTATGGTTTTGTTCATGAATTAGCAGCTTAAATTCCACAGAATTCGATAAAAGTTAGGATCTGGACTAGATTAGGGTCATGGTATGGGAAAGGTAGGGTTCAGTGAGGTTAATATGTGATTTAAAACCAATTTTATGGCACAAAATTTGCAAAACCTAACGTTTGTTCTTTCATCTCAGCTACCACACAGGTTTCAATGGCTTTTCAATAAGCGCGCACAACCTCAGTAGTACCCGTGTCCTATTAAGTATAAATTCCCTAAGAAAAGTATAAATTATGCATTAGTGGAAGATTTTAAAAAGAAAAATCCATTCATTTCTTTTCTAATACTTACATAGAATGTGGGAATGTAGCTATACTCTCTTTGGGGCTTGTCAGATCCTTGGCAACGTATGACTACATGTAGGCTGCCTTAGAATGATGCTTAGAATGGTGCTGCTATGAACGCATCTTGACGCTTTTGGTTGGAATCCTTAAAGAACTCAGGAAGATGTCACAATGTCCCACTTGTCAAGGATTGCTGCTTTGCACATGTCGCAATAGCTGTGTAATGGATGACAGCATCCGACGGCTGGCCGTTAACTGGAATTTGAATAAAACACAACAAATTATAATTATCAAAATACAGCAAAAGCATTCATGATCCTAGTTAGAGCAAATTTACTTTTGTAACCCCCGGGACTACTCCTGCAAAGCGAGAGCACCCTGAGGGCTCGCCATCATTCAGACTACTGTGTAATCGACCTGTGTATATGAATAAATTACTCATGTGCAATACATTTATCACATATGAATGACTATGCAGCTCGCTCACTGCGTCAGCGGGCTGGTTGCAGTAAGATGTTGTTATTGACAAGGTAGGCCCTACTACGCACAGTTTACAGTTGCGGGTATTGCAAAATACTAATTGAACTATAATGCATCTTTGCTTGATTAATTTAATCAATTCTATTCTCTCCAACATCTATTTCGCATTTGAGTCAACAAACAACTAATGAAACAACTAATGAAATATTGGCCAACAGTTGTGACAGTAACACAGACAGTATGTGTATTTCACAATCCCAACACCAAATTACACACATGGGACTGACAAATTATGCCAACGAACTCACCCTTACTACTGTTTCACTTCGGACTTCTTTCATTCTGTCTTTTCCTGGGGATTTTGGTATATCAGCAAGCTCTGAAGTCTGTCAAGCCATGATGACGTCACAAGAACATAAGGACTAGGTATTTGAGACGTGAGACAATCTATGCGCGCTCCTAGCTTGACACCGGCGACTACCGACTACATGTAGTAAATTAATATGAGCAGCGACTAAATTAGGGTGGATGATGGTATGTCCGAAGGGTCAAATCAAAGAGGGGGGTATAAAATAATGTTACATGTGTTTTTTCCTATGCGAAATAAATTAAATAAAGACGTCGTAATGTAGTCGTCTGTACGACGTATGACATAATATATGGTCGTGCATATTAAAAGTGGGATGTTTTTGGTCAAAGACGTCATCATGATATCGCATACGAGTCAGATTCTGTTCCGTATACAGTGTAATAAGATTTGGTCATTTATAACGTCGCAATTTAGTCATGATATGGTTATGCAAAAAGTGAGATGTTTCTGGTCACTGTTAGACGTCATTATGATGTCGCATGAAAGTCAGATTCTGGTCATACAAAAGAGAGCTGTTTGATCATTTAAAGACGGAGTTTTGACGTCGTAACACAGTCATAATATGGTCGGGCAAAAAAGAGTAAGATTTGGGGTCATTTAAAGACGTAATTTTGACGTATAGTCAGATTCTGGTCTTACGATAAGAGATGTGTTTGATCATTTAAAGACGTCATTTTGATGTCGTAACGTAGTCACAATAAAGTCGTGCAAAGAAGCAAGATTTTGGTTCATTTAAAGACGTAATTATGACGTTGCATTTGAGTCAGATTCTGGTCGTACAATAAGAGATTTCTTTGTTCATCTAAACGTCAACATTGCGTCTTAAAATGTGGTCGTGCAAAAAGTGAGATTTTTGGGTCATTTGTAGACGTCATGCAGTATGACGTCGTATTTAAGTCAGTACGGTACAATACATGATTTGTTTGGTACGTCATTCAAAGACGTCAATTATGATGTCGTTATATAGTCATGATATGGTCATGCAGGAAGTGAGATACGTCATTAAGATGTCGATCGAATGAAACTCAGATTCTGGTCATACAATGAAAAATTTTGATCATTTAAAGACGTAATTTTGACGTCGTAATACAGTCATAATATGGTCGGGAAAAAAAGAGTAAGATTTAGGGTTATTTAAAGACGTCCTTCTGACGTATTATAGTCAGATTCCTGTCTAAAGATAAGAGATGTGTTTGATCATTTAAAGACGTCATTTAGATGTTGTAGCGTAGTCATAATAAAGACGTGCAAAGAAGTAAGATTTTGGTTCATTTAAAGACAAAATTATAACGTTACATTTGAGTCAGATTCTGGTTGTACAAAAGGGGATTCTTTGGTCATCTAAAGACGTCAACATGGCGTCGTAAAATAGTCAAAATGTGGTCGTGCAAACAGTGAGATTTTTGGATGATTTGTAGGCGTCAATATGACGTCGTATCTAAGTCAGATTCTGGTCGTACAGTACATGATTTGTTTGGTCATTCAAAGACGTTACTATGATGTCGTTATATAGTCATGAATATGGTCACACAGAAAGTGGGATACGTCTTTAAGATGTCGATCGAATGAAAGTCAGATTCTGGTCATACAATGAAAAATTTGATCATTTAAAGACGTAATTTTGACGTCGTAACACAGTCATAATATGGTCGGGCAAAAAAAGTAAGATTTGGGGTCATTTAAAGACGTCATTCTGACGTTGTATTATAGTCAGATTCTGGTCGTACGATAAGAGATTTTTTTGGTCATTTAAAGACGCCATTTTGATGTCGTAACGTATTCATAATAAAGTCATGCAAAGAAGTACGATTTTGGTTCATTTAAAGACGTAATTATGACGTCGTATTTAAGTCAGATTCTGGTCGCACAATAAGAGATTTCTTTGGTCATCTAAAGACGTCAACATGGCGTCGTGAAATAGTCAAAAAATGGTCGTGCAAAAAGTGAGATTTTGGGGTCATTTGTAGACGTCAATATGACGTCGTATTTAGGTCAGATTCTGGTTGTACAATACATGATTTGTTTGGTACGTCATTCAAAGACGTCATTATGATGTCGTTATATAGTCATGATATGGTCATGCAGGAAGTACGTGGGATACGTCATTAAGATGTTGATCGAATGAAACTAAGATTCTGGTCATACAATGTAAAAAAATCTTTGATCATTTAAAGACGTAATTTGACGTCGTAACACGGTATATGGTCGGGCAAAAAAGAGTTAGATTTAGGGTTATTTAAAGACGTCATTCTGACGTATTATAGTCAGATTGTGGTCTAAAGATAAGAGATGTGTTTGATCATTTAAAGACGTCATTTTGATGTTGTAACGTAGTCATAATAAAGTCGTGCAAAGAAGTACGATTTTGGTTCATTTAAAGACGTAATTATGACGTCGTATTTAAGTCAGATTCTGGTCGCACAATAAGAGATTTCTTTGGTCATCTAAAGACGTCAACATGGCGTCGTGAAATAGTCAAAAAATGGTCGTGCAAAAAGTGAGATTTTGGGGTCATTTGTAGACGTCAATATGACGTCGTATTTAGGTCAGATTCTGGTCGTACAATACATGATTTGTTTGGTACGTCATTCAAAGACGTCATTATGATGTCGTTATATAGTCATGATATGGTCATGCAGGAAGTACGTGGGATATGTCATTAAGATGTTGATCGAATGAAACTAAGATTCTGGTCATACAATGAAAAAAAATCTTTGATCATTTAAAGACGTAATTTGACGTCGTAACACGGTATATGGTCGGGCAAAAAAGAGTTAGATTTAGGGTTATTTAAAGACGTCATTCTGACGTATTATAGTCAGATTGTGGTCTAAAGATAAGAGATGTGTTTGATCATTTAAAGACGTCATTTTGATGTTGTAACGTAGTCATAATAAAGTCGTGCAAAGAAGTACGATTTTGGTTCATTTAAAGACGTAATTATGACGTTACATTTAAGTCAGATTCTGGTCGTACAATAAGAGATTTCTTTGGTCATCTAAAGACGTCAACATGGCGTCGTAAAATAGTCAAAAAATGGTCGTGCAAAAAGTGAGATTTTGGGGTCGTTTGTAGACGTCAATATGACGTCGTATTTAAGTCAGATTCTGGTCGTACAATACATGATCTGTTTGGTCATTCAAAGACTTCATTATTATGTTGTTATATGGTCATGATATGGTCATGCAGAAAGTGGATACGTCTTTTAAGATGTCGATCGAATGAAAGACAGATTCTGGTCATACAATGAAAAATTTGATCATTTAAAGACGTAATTTTGACGCCGTATTATAGTCAGATTCTGGTCGTGCGATTAGAGATTTGTTTGGTCATTTCAAGACGTGAACATGTCGTCGTAAAATAGTCGTAATATTGTTGTTAAACAGTGGGATTTGCTAGGTCATTTTATGACGTCATTATGACGTCGTAACATAGTCATCAACTGGTCGTGCAAAAGTGGGATTTGTCTGGTCATTTAAAGACGTAATTATGACGTCGTTACACAGTCATAATATGGTCAAGCAAAAATGTAAGATTTTTTGGTCATTTATAGACGTCATTATGACGTCACAATATGGTCGCCTTTACGACGTACGACGTGTTGACGAGTTTATGACATATACACGACGTCTTTACGACGTCAGTCTGCTATCAGGGTTATCTATACGTATCTAGAAAGAGAGAGAAAGAGAGAGAGAGAGAGGGAGAGAGAGAGAGAGAGAGAAGGAGAGAGAGAGAGAGAGAGAGAGAGGGAGACGGGGAAAGAGGAGCCAAAACCTAGGTTTTACAAAACGTATGCGGGCTTTTAAATTAAGCGTTATCTTCATAACAGGTGTTACGATTTATATTGTTGCCATGTGATATTCAGTCAATGGAGTCTTCATCCAATGTGTTGTAACTGCTGTGTTGTTTATAAGAACAATCCAGTTCATACCGTTCATGTAGCCTAAAAAACTGACCGCCATTTTGTCATTAATCTCAAAAGAAATCCTCTCTGGCATACATTATTATAATTAGTGAGGCTAAATTTAAAAAAAAGTGTTAAAAAAGATAAGTTAGCATTATTTAACAGAGCATTAACAATAGATGACCTAAGATCACATTTTAAACCCACCATTGGAAGGCGATGCACTCAGCTGTGTTGGTTGGGTTGGACAGATGCAAGTCGTTGTGTCTGTACGACGACATGACAACATGAGAAATGGTGGTGATTGTAAAAGCAGTGTAAGTTCACGTGGTCATAACTTCAAATCTGTCTATAAATGACAGCCAAAAGATAACATCACACTTCAATCATACTAACAATACTAGAAAATCGAAAAAAAATACACCACAATGGTAGTAAGGCCTCTTTACTATCAGAATTATACATCTTTCAAATTATGCAAACACGATATCGTCTCTATCTCTTTCAAACTTTTTAGGTTGTGAATAGGATGTGAAAAATTAAGTTTGTTTACCCTTCCCATCTTCCCTATGTGTTGCAGAAACGGCAGTGGGACCTGTTGTAGTTGACTGTTGATTAGCTGATGTTGTTGGTGCCGCTGTAAAGATATGAGAACGGGAGTGAGACTGTGATATGCACCTCACTTAAAAGTCCCTAACAACTGCATTGGATTCGACATGTTATTCACGATATTACGTTTCCATGATTTTATTCAATTTGTGAGAGTGACATTTTTCTGCCTCTCGGACCTCAAGACAATCTTACTGAAAGAATATATACTCACTTTCCTTTTCTTTTGTTCATACAATATAAACGTCGCAGTGTAGGTATTTGTTAGTTCCTATCCTATATGTAAAAAAACGTGAATGTGCGTCGGCCACGTACGTGATGGGTGCCGCATCATAAATTATATTTGAGATTGCAGAAGAAGGACGCGGTTGGACGTAGCTAGTGTGTTCACAAACGTTAATCAGCCAAGCTTTCGACCATTTTACAGGTCTTATTTGGGGCTTCGGGCAGATTTGACCCCTATTTTACACACTTCATTTGTTTCATGCAATACACACATGTACTAAGTTTCAAGCAAATCTGGTGAACGGTTCTCAAGATATTGCCTAAACGGATTCTGGACGGACGGACGGACGGACAACCCGAAAATATAATGCTTCCGGCCACTTCGTTTGTGTTTTTTTGCTTCGTTTGTATTTGCTTGTATTAGTCTCTCTTTGATATATGTTTTTTTAAGTATATATTTTTATGTATTTTGTGTACTTGGGTTCATCTTACTGTATGTCATTTAAATAATGGACTCTATACTTATGTGTTTTGAACCACATGTTAATGGTTATCACATCTCACAAGCCATCGGCTTTCTGGTGATGCCTTATACTCATTGTTCATGAAAGTTGTTAATTCTTGTTTGTTAAATGAATAAAGAATTGAAATTGAATAAGGTAACCGTTTTCATAATATCATTCATAGATACGATTATGCAGAAATTTCAGCTTGTGTAAGAAAGGTGTCATTCATGTGAATTGATGGCGTTACAAATTTAAACAATACATATAATGCGACCGTACATGAAAGTACCTGAAATGAGTAGTAACTATCCATCCTTGTATCCTTGTGATTCATCTATGTAACATTTTTTCTTGAAATGCATAATTGGATTGGGCTTTATTGTGAAAAATATCAATTTTGGAGCAATTTTCAGTAAATTTTGGCTGAGCTCATAAATCTGATCTTTCAGGAATTTTACCCAAACTTTCACCAGTCTTCCTCCATGAAGTGACACATCTCTGTACCATGTTTTTTTTTTTAACTGAATCATTAGATTCGGATTCATTGTGAAAAATAACCGATTTTGGCAAAGTTCATTGACCTTTGAGAAGTTTCATCAAAATGTTATCAGTCTACCCCCAAGTAGTGATCCATCTTTGCACCATGTTTGGTTGAAAATGCGCTATTGGATTTGGATTTATTGTGAAAAATATCACTTTGGGAGCAATTTTTAGGTAATTTTGGCAAAGTTCATTAACCTTTGACCTCTGACCTTTCAGGAATTTTACCAAAAATTTCACGAGTCTATCCCCAAGTACTGATCCATCTTTGTACCATGTTTAATGAAAACTGCATCCTTGACCTTGGATTCATTGTAAAAAAGGTCAGATTTGTGTAATTTTTTTTACAAAGTTCATTGACCTTTGACCTCTGACCTTTCAGGAATTTTACACAAAATGTCACCGGTCTACCTCCAAGTAGTGATCTATCTTTGTACCATGTTTGATGAAAATTGTATCCTTGGATTTGGATTTAATGTGAAAAAGGTCAATTGGGGCAATTTTTCATAAGTTCATTGCCCTTTGACCTTTGACCTCAATCAGATTTGACCTCAATTTTACACACTTCATTGGTTTTATGCAATACACACAGGTACCAAGTTTGAAGCAAATCTGGTTCACGGACGGACGGACGGACGGACAACCCGAAAACATAATGCCTCGGGCCACTTCGTGGCGGAGGCATAAAAATCCTGAATCAACAAATAAAGGATTCCTTTATGGATGTAAAGAATTTTTTCTTCTTCCTTGATTAGAAAGACCAAAGGAACGAATGAGGTGTTAAATTGTAATTCTGCTCACCACTTCGGCTAGAGATGTGGTGTCATGCTTAAACCTAGCTATATCTAACAGCCCGTCCCTTTTTCCCTTTTTCCCTTTTTCAGATCACCACAAAACCATCGAAACATTGGCCAAACGTGTAGAGAAGTGTTAGCAAGCTGTATATTCATAATTTGAAACTGATACGTAGTGTAAAATTCAAATAATGCACGTAAACAACGTCTGATTAGTAGTCTTTACCTCAGGCTCTTAGCAGTTTGTGTTGAAATATCTCCTTTATTGATTAATCTGTTTATTAAATTATAAAACACATTATGAAAAAAATTGTTCTATAGAAGAAAGCATCTCCAAAGTTTGGTAATTTCTCATAAAATTAGGATTTCACACATGGATAATAACCACATAGATACTGTAACAAAGACTAATACTTTTTTCGTGGTACGAAAAAAGTCGGTTTGAAATTCAACGGCTGAAATCTTTACATATACAAAAAGCTTCAACATGCTATATTCCTCGAAATGGTCTTGAATCACACTTTCTTCAATTTATGATCGTGATAGACGATTTCAAATTTTAAGCTTGCAAAAGGGAAGGACAATCTTTAACCTAAAATATCCTTTTCTCTGCGGTACATACAGTTGAAATTTCATGTCAAAGATTGCAAGCAAAAACTATTATATTGAATTCACAGACATTATTCGATGCAAATAATAATTCTATCGTACTGTCACTTATTTCATCCGTAGAAATACCTGGAGTTGCAATGCCCTCAGTGGAAGTCAGTGAAGTTGTGGTTGGCTGGCTTGATTCAGGAACCACAACAATATTTGGAAAGGAGGCATGTTAGCGAAAAATGTACTATATGGTTACATAGTACAGTAATTATACATGCAATACTTCATATAATTTCAAGTTATGATGAGGACATGTTATAAAACGTGTCCGAACGTCTTCTCTCTACGTGTACATGTATAGGGAGATTGAACTGGGAACGATGTCCATGCGGGTGAGATTTCATATATCCCTTCCAGTACCTTAATGCAAAATCGACAATTCGAATTCATGGCGATAGCAAACAATATTTTCAAAGTATTATGAAAAATATCTTGTGCGCTACTTTCAAAGATACTTTTCTTCAAAACAAATCACAAGTACGCACTTTGGAATACTGCAATGTATCCACATGAGCTATGGGCGTCCCCGGTATATGGAGTTTGGCAATCACTATCACCATCCTCCGCTGTCACGTCGTCTTATAACATTCAATGAGTCGACATCGTTAGATTATATATTTTTAAAACTCGACAAAATGTTGACTTCTTGAGATAAAATATCTCAACACGTCGTCAAGTCTAATGGCACTTTAACGGTTTCGCAGTTATTAAATGGAATTTAACAATTTACTCGTACTGTTTCTTATAATGGACATGTATTAATATCCGCAATGAAAGGCAATGGAGTTGTGGTTGGCTGGCTTGGTTAAGGACTAAAACAATTTCATCTTTTAAAACATTTAAGCTACTTAGAGCCTCTATACGATCACTATACAAGATCACAGTTCAATGATGATTCAAGTACAACTGTTATAAATGCCCCTCTTTCAAATAATGTTGTAGTTATGATAACATTATTAAATCATATATGAATTTTGTAAAAAGAAATCAGAATATAATTTCAAGAATATTAACGAAAATGGGAGATGGGCAAGCCGAAAGTGCGTAAATGTTACAGTTAATATCACACGCATATCGTTAATATGTTGCAAGTCTAATGTAAACATTCATGAGTTCTGTCAAGGGAGCTGTGAAATGCTCAATTATTGAAATGGCGAATTCATGTCAATTTCACATTTTATGAGTCTTGAATGTGTCCCAAATGTCATGTATTCCATTTACACCATGTTACCACCTCCAACCCCCTAAAAAGAATATTTTGACTTGCCACCAAATCGTCCGAGTTCAGAAATTTAAAACATTACTGTACTTACGTAGAGCGAAAGTGACGTAAATCCGTAGAATCGATCTGCAGCAGCTTGTTGATCACCCGCACCTCCATTTTCACTGTCAAATTCTCCGATATCACCGTCATCCTTGTCGATATTACTGTGGCTTTCGTCACTATCACTACCATTACTCTCTTCATCCAGAATTTCAAAATCAAGATCGAGGGTGATTTCATCATCTGAAGATATTTCTCGGTCACAAATTATGGCGTTCTCGTATGCAATATGTAGGGTTCAAAAATAGCGCCCGTAGGATGCTAGCTCGCGATCGAATCTACAGATTTACGTCACAGAATCTCCCGGATGTACTCGTTAGTTTCGCAGGGGCCGCTTTTTTATGCCAAAATCACCCCATGTTTGAACTTGAAATTCTCCGACTACTGATGTCATATGGCTGTAAAATTGACTTGTATTTATTGATATATATATATCCTGTACGAATAAAAATCAATTTAAACGCATTTTTTGTATCTCACATATCCTTTAAAGCAGCCTATTTCAACGAGTGTATATGGTCTTGGCAAAACTGTGTAACTTTAAACATAATTACACAAAGTAAAATTACAACGCACAATACAAGAAACAAGGTCAGAAGAAAAAAAATATTTATTCAGTGATAAAGACTGGAGCTAATATTTGTAAGTGATCCCTGTTTATGTGAAACAGGGGACGGCTTAGTTCCGGGTGTTATTGCATCCCCTCGGGTACATTGCTACAAGAACGACACTTCACTTTACGATCATGAAAGTTGATTAGTGTTGGTTGAAAATAACCTCAAGTTGAAACTTTTCAACTCAACTCAAAGAAAAAATTCGACGAATTACCTCCACTTTTTTTTTGGCTGCTAACTGCAGTCTTCCTCAGCGATGACCGAAGTGACCCGATTCGACCTGGTGACATAGCGATCGATAATCGGATCGTAGACACTCGGTAGCTTGTATCTCCCTTCGTCCCTATTTAGAGAAGGGTTGAACGCCCGGATGTAGATCGCTTCTTTCACACCTCTCTCGAAGGACTGCGGCTCCCTGTCCAGCACTTGAACCTTGCTGATGTCCATGTGATACCTGCGATACCTCAGAAGAAGTGGAGCTAGGGCGTCGATGTTCAAAGAATCTGGTCCTTGGAAAAGAATCAAGTGAATAGGACCAGTGATATCCTTCTCGGTTTTTGTCCCTCGGGGCAACTAAGTAATGATAATGATGATAATAAGTAAACCTTATATAGCGCATTATGACGATAAAAGTTCTCTATGTGCTTTACATTAATATCTACAGATTTCCTAAAAAGGTACATATCTTACATTCTTACATTAATAGTTTTTACATTAAAAAACACGAAACTATTTAGTAAACATGTAGGTCTGAAGTACAGCTTTCAAGATAATAATGGTGCTTTCACGATGTGCAGTGGGAGGTTGTTCCAGAAGCTTGGAGCAATAAATGAAAAAGATCTGTGTCCATATGTCTGGGCGCGAGTACGAGGTATATGCAGGAGGTGTTGGTTCTTAAGTACTGTCTTTAGGATCTTGTTGGTTTGTAGCACACCCTTATTCCAAATTGATAAAAATTTCTACGGAGGGCTTCGGAAAATCCTTTCACGTACGGAAGCACAATTTGTCCTTTTGGAGGCTTGGGATTTTTCTTCTCAGGCGGAGAGTTTTCCTTGTTGAGATTGTCGACCTCGTTGAAAACCCAACTGGGTTTCCTCAGAAACGTTCTCTGGATTTGTGATTAGGGACGAAGAGCGATTAAAGCTTCCGAGTGTCTACGAACCGATTATCGACCGCTACGTCACCAGGCCGAATCGGATCATTTCGGTCATCGCTGAGGAAGGCTAGAGTTAGCCGCCGAAAATTTCAAGGTAATTCTTTGATTTTGTCTTTGTGTTGAGATCAAAGGTTTTAACTTAATGTGACACTTCACTTTTATGACCAAAACATTATTTTTTTTTCAAGCATTATGGAAACAACATCTTGTACACCACTTTAAACAATGTTTTGGTTTATAACAATTTACATTTACACACTTTGAAATACTGCGATGTGGCCAAGTCCGCCACATGAGCTATGGGCGTCCCCTTCACATGGAGTCTGGCAATCCTCATCACCATTCACCGCTGCCCCAAGCCGACTGTAGTCTGTTCCTGCGGCACCGCAGAAGCATTCCTCCCCGTTCCCCACTCCAGCATAGACGTAGTCAGCAGTGGTGGACTCTCTGCAGTGGCTGATGCATTTATCGATTGTCATAGTGCTATCCTCTATCAGTGGATCACCGGGTAGCACGCGATGGTTCATTGCATCCATGTAGCATCCGAGGTAAGTGTCGTCTGCAAAATGAAAACAGAACGATGATCAGCACACAGGGAGGAAGACATTCGTTCTCGTAATACATAACTGAAATTAATGTTAAGTATTGTTTCATTAAACATTACTACATAAACAATTATTGACCTCAAAGAAACACAAGCTATGTGTTGTTATATATTGCACTGCCAAAAACCCATGTCTTTATGTTTATTTTGAATGCATTTGGATTTTGTTTTTTTTTTAACTTGTGTGTTAAAGATATGGTCAATAAGTCATATGCCCTTCCTGAAAGTCATGCTTGAATAGATATGGGCGAGTGGCTGGTCGGATGGTCAGGGTGATGATAGGGTGCAGGGGTGTGTATGACCTGGGAATGAGGAGAGGGAAAGGCTTGACAAGTATATTCAACATTTGAACCTTCTTACCGTAACAAGCTGCTGCTCCGATCATGTCAGGTGAAGAACAAGAAGACACTAATCCACAATCGCTGATAGAGGTGTCACCTGTTGAGGATGCAGAATCAATATCACCGGGCGAATTAAATCTGTGTAGGCAATTATAACATATTTTAACGCAAGAACGATGGTATCACAAAGTTATTTCTGACAACATGTTATTCTACAAACCTATGCATATTGACCATAGCAGAATTTAATTAAAGTGATAGGAAGATGTAGACATAGCTGTTGCAGTATGTAAATAAATGTCTTTCTCTTGACTACATTTCTTAGACCAAATAAGGGAAATGTAAGGTTGATTTTTTACGAGATGATAGCAGTAATGATGGTAGGAATGACGGGCATATCTTAAAGGACATGTACAAATGGCAATCTACGTACCTTCTTGGCAGTTGAGAAATGTGGTTGGTTGACCAAGGTCAATCTCGAAAGGTGAATCAGGAATGGCCCTGTTAGTTCCATAAGCTCCGATGTGTTCACAGACAAGTCTAGCATCGACGAAATCAAAGTTGACCCCACACGTCGTCTGCCACGTGTTATTATCTGCGGTGTACTCCACGGTGCCTTCATAGCGTGATGGGCCGTTCACAAGACGGACGTCTGGGGTAAAAATAACCAATCCCATAATACAGTACTCATTATTCTCACTCTCTTCTTTAATCGTATTTTATCATGTTTTAGAGGCAAAGGGAATATAAGAAGCTCAACAATATGAATCATCATATTTTGGCTAATCTAAAGATGTTTCACATTATAGGATGCCATTCGGTATAGAAGTCGCATGAACTTACCTAGTATCATACCGCCAGATGGCAATGCGTTGTAGGTAACGAAGAGGAAGACGAGCCAAGCTTGAAACATCCTTGTGTGTTTATCGACTTAGTTCTGTGATATGAGTCTCTGACGATACCAGTCAGCTGGGGCGATGTCGATGGTAGTAAGTGTCCACTAACAAAACATGACAGCTGGCTCACTTGCTCCTTGGAGGGTGTTCAACATCAAGACAGTAATAATTCCGTCTACAATCTGCACCTACACATTGACCAGCCTGCATCATTGAACGGGAATAAAAACATGTCCGTTATAAATTCACACCGCGGTAAAAGCTGATTAAATTTGCCATGTTCGTTGGTGTTTTCGCTGATACCTGTAAGTGATATGTCCTTGGTACAAATAGATAGTGACGCACCACAAACCGTTATACAATATTCCTAATACTAGGAAAGGTGAAACCAGTCGTACCACTGAAGGATATGATGAGACGCCATGTCTATAAATTACAGTCAGTATTCCACTGTATGACCTGACTTGCAGCAACACATATGATTGCATTATACCTGTCTAGTTCCTCTTTTTCTTTGTACATTCGCGTGTATTTACAATACAGTGCGCACACACAGCGAGGAAGAATCATAACGTATATTAGACATTATGTCTTCACATTCTTGCTAAACAAAGCTATACTGGTTGGAAAGACAAACACAATGGAAATGTAGAGTTGATGGTTGAGAAGGTATCGTGAACATTGTGTACATGCTGACATTGAAATACAGCGAGCGATATAGTGAGAAAGAGAGAGAGAGAGAGAGAGAGAGAGAGAGAGAGGAGAAAGAGGGGCTCGGGAAAGGAGAGAGAAGGGGAGGGGGGGGGGGGCAGAGAAATGAGTAGGGGAAATAGCGTTGCCGTTAGTGACACATTTTGTTTATTGGATTGTTGGGAACCTATTACTTTTACATTGCAGAGATTGGAGGAATGAAAATTAAGCCCAAAAGGGCAAGTCTTACGTGTTCTTAACCAGTGACACTGTCATATTTTATATCAATATATCTGAAACATTTCATGTCACATTGTGCAAGCACGTTACATAAACGAATGGTAAAGGGGTCCACACTACATAGGCGCACACTGTTAAACTATTTAAGTTTGTATTTCCTTAGAACATCAGATCTTTTACACTCTACATTCTTTTTTTACTAGCTTGTGTTTTCCGCACTCCAAGCAATACCTGTTTTTATCTTCCTTCTCCATATGTAGCGCTAGCGTATAATCATGTGAGTACATAGCGTGTGTTCTGTTCTATTTTCAATAGACTGTGCCGTTGAACTTCATGAAGATGACAAAGTTCCTTTCCATTTAATTTTGAAAGAAGGTATCATGTCAAATAAAAATACACAGGCAAATCGATAAAAGATCTGAACAAAGGATTATATTCAACTATCTTGGCTGGATTAAAGTACCATAAATTCAAGAGGGCGTTTTTCAAATAATAACTTAAAGCCCAGTTAATTACAAAAAAAATGTGAGATATGAAGGACTTGGAGAATAATAATTCATGCATGGTCGTTCGCATGTGTCTTTTCAAGCGAACTTGGAAACTTTGTCATCATGGTCATAGCCTGCTGCTCTTTCATCGATCGTTGTCATCGGGTTGGAAAGGTCAAGCATGGTCATCATAGAGCATTAATTGTAAAATTCTGTAGTTATCGCATGAGGTCTAAAGTGATTAAGTCCCGAAGACGACTGAAGGGAAGTGGCATCTCAATTCAAGAAGACCTCACGGCGCAAAACCAGGAACTGTATCGTAAAGTGTACTCAAACAAGAAAGTGACCAATTCGTGGACATCTGAATCTGATGGAAGAATATTCGCACAAATGAAGGTATCTGGAGGAAAAGTGAGCACTTCAATTATATACTCTGAAGCAGATCTCCGACGTCTAAACTTATTGTGATGACTCTAAATGCCTTCTTCTTGCCATTGTCTTTCAAAACAAACACATTTATATTTCATACTGTCCAAACACTATAGTTCTGGCAAATATTTATCACATTCTTTTCTCAGACTCTCGGTTGTCTTCTTACCTGCTAATTTTCAAATCATTCAGTGCTAAATTTTCCTGATTTTTCTGATATTTGTTGTTGTCCCTCCCCCCATTTTAGGTGTTATCTGAATTTTTATCTCTCTTTCATCTACATGTACCTACATGTCTAGAAGAATATCATGTTGTACCTGTGAAGCTATATTTGACCTCAACCATGTTCAGTTTGGCTCGTCTGACTTTATATGTGCAAAGTGCAATGAACAACTCTTTCCTTTCAATCATGTTATCGAAGATGATGAGTTCTTATGGACTCTCCAGCAGTTTTTTCATATGAGTAAGATTATTCCATATGCTAATGTTCAAAATCTTAAAATTAATCCTTTTGTAATGAATAATAATCTTGAAGACGTGCAATATTCCCTAAATTTACAATCAATTTCATTTTACCCAGACATGTTTTGATTTCATTATATAATACTCTGGTTTTACCCCATCTCACTTACTGTTGTATGTTATGGGGAAATGGATTTAAAACTCATTTACATAAATTATTTCTGACTCAAAAAAGGGCAATAAGATCGGTTTATAATGCACACTTTAATAGTCACACAAACAGGTTATTTCTTGATTGTAAAATATTAAAAATATGTGATTTGGTCCTTTTGTACACCTATATTTTTATGTATAATTACCATTCAAATTCCTTGCCAAATATTTTCAATAATCTTTTTAGCACAAACGCCTCTTATCACTCATACTTTACACGTCATTCAGCAGATCTTCACCATTATTTTCCTAAAACTAAAATTACTCAAAATTCTTTGCGGTGTAGGGGAATCAAACTATGGAATGAATTGAATAATGATATTAAACAAAGTAAAACTGTTAATAGATTTAAAAAACTCTTGAAATATGAAATGTTCTGTCAATATGAAAATCTTGCCAAAATAACTAATGAATAGCATACCGTAGGTCCCTATAATATCTTTTTACTATACATGTACCATATTTGTTCTTTGCACTGCGAGGATAGCGTGTTTTCCAGTGCACTTTAGTGTTATTTTTTTTTTCTCTCTCTCTCTCTCTCTCTCTCTCTTTCTTTCCCTGTATGTTTTAAATTGATTTGTATCATATATGTCATGGTGGTGCCCCACCTACAAGTTCCTTTGAACTTCCAGGGGCTCCTAATCCCATGTTTTATCAAAGTCTGTATATTTATGCATTTTTTATGACTGATTGAATAAATTTGAACTGAACTGAACTGAACTGAACTGAACCTATTTGAAACATAATTCCCTATTATCTTGATACATTGCACTTTCGAAAAAACACACACTAGCACACACACCACACACACACACACACACACACACACACACACACACAATATTATATCTATTATATATATAATTATATATATAAATGTTCACCCCTAACATTTTCACGTTTTGTGATGTAAACACTAATTACTGCACATGTTGATTATTTTAGGATCACCATCTGCAATCCGCGTTATTCAATTTTATTACTTAAAAAACGATGTGCTCTCAATAAAAGATGCACGTGTTTGCGTGAATGCTGGAACTTCAGGTAGACAGGTCTCAAAATCATCGCCTTCAAATTCATGAATCATCACTGAGCAATAGCAATACAGCAATCACCGTTTGCAACTTAAGACCTATGTGATTTCTCACATGATAAATGCAACAACATGACATGGCAGACTACAAATTAGGAAAATTAGACTAAAAACGTATGTATCATACACATCATGTTATTAATGTAACGATACGTGTATACACTGGCCCTGCAAGAAATGTGCAATTACTGATAATCTTATTTCTTCGTAACCTAGTGTTAAATTGTAGGGAGAAGCAATTTATAAACATGTAAAACTAATAATGCAAACGTATACACACTGGTACAATAATATTTAATATTTTCCTGTCAAAAAGTGACCGCATCATACCTACGTCCCGCTGGGAGTTCTTGTTTACAATGTTGCTTACAAATGCAGATACACATATAATATCACTACTTTATACTATACGATTATAATATATACGTGCGGTATGAATGATATGTACAAGGTGTGATATTCGCTAGATAGTACACTGTTTTAGTCGGTAAGTACTATGTTCGACGTCCTGACCGAGATAAACTGTGAGGTGAGAACGCGAAACTGGAAATAAAAGCATTGAAAATGAAAGTACAGGCTTTGGAACATGTTTAAAAAAAAAAAACGTCTTTACAAATCTCTGTGTACTGAAAAAACACCTTTATATTAGAAAAGCATTTCTCATAGATGAAATGGTTGAGATAACAGAAAGGAGATAAGAACGCGAATCATCTGCTTCTGAGGAACCGCAGCAATATAAAACAGAAGACACAGGCTTTGAAAGGCGTGCTAATCGTACGAGTAAGCCAAACCTTACTTGGTTTAAATTTACGCATGTTTAACAGATTCTCAAAATAAAAAAATAAAAAGAAAATGCTTTCTAATATTTTCACACCTAACTCTATGCGTAGAATGGGTTTTCTACCATCTCCGGGCCGTCTTCGACGTCGTCGTCGGTCACTTTCTTCCTTTCATCCGGCATGGCGTACAACGCATCCGTGACCGGTGGCGTAGATTCCTGCGTGCTAGCCTCCGTTGCCTTCGAGGCGCGGTTGCGGATCGACACATCGTATGAGGCGCTAAGATCCTCTTCGTCTTTCGCTAATCCCATGTTGAGCTGCGGTTCCATATTGGCCACACGGAACTTGATGGAATCCTCGTAATGGTGAGGGAGGGCTGGCTTTCCTTTACCAAGAGTGCTATCCATAAGAATGTCATCGTAGTTATTCGCTTCAAACTTGTCATGATGCTGATCGGGGAGAGGCGCTTTTCTTGCCGCTCTGCCATGTCTACAGTGGATTGAATTTAGTAAAAATTGAGGTAATGATAGGGACAAGAAGAAAAAACGTTGAAGGATACAAATGTACAGAGGTAAAGATATAGAAAAAAAGGAAAAAAGGAGGGGGGAGAAAAAAAACCCCATTATGCAGTCAAAAACATATAATGTCCTACATGTACTTTCGAAAACTGATATCCCTACTACTACTTTTTCGTTTAAGTTTTAATACCAATGTATTACTTCAATTACTTCATATTGATGTTACCTCTACTCCTATTGCTTTTATTGATTCTTCATTATTTTCTTTGAAGAACTTCTACAGCTACAAAATCGTTAACATTTTTCTACTTCTATCACTTTATTTACAAATCCAACATCCCCAATCATTATCACTTCTAGGGCTACCACTCAACTTACATGTACGGATAACACTTCATCACACACCTGCGTTTATAAATGACTACGACGACAATGATGACCACGAGGATGATCACGAGCCCAGCTGCTCCTCCACCCGCACCGGCTGCAACCCCTTGTTTAGAAAAGTATAACATTTGATGTCATTAAAGAGTTACTAAATTACCAAAATAAGTTCCCACTAATGTATGTAAAATTATCCACTAAAAACAAATTTCACATTCGTTTGCCGCAATAAAGTCTAATTTTGACGAGAAGTTGAAAAAACGCACGCCTCCAGTGACGTATGAGAAGTCAAAATTCCATAGCTTGTACGGAAGTCAACAATAGACCATTTTCGTAATGTATTCACAATTTTCCCCCTAACTGCGTAGTAACGCGTTATTGCATTCACCTGTATCTTCTCATTCAGATTCAATGGATGGAATGCACTTTGAATCTATTAGTTGTTGCTACTCAGACAAACCTCGGACAAGCTTTGGGGTTCCCATTGGTAACGTATTGCTTGAATGGCGTAAATAAAACATTATTTACGCCGTTGGCATTGATGGCATTTTGACTTCTCATACGTCACTGGAGGCGTGCGTTTTTTTTTCAAATTTTCGTCAGAATGAGACTTCATTGCGGCAAACGAATGTTAAATTCGTTTTAAGTGGATAATTTTACATAGATTAGTAGGAACTTACTTTTCTACTTTAGTAACCCTTTAAACTACACTATAAGGTCAATCAGGCATTCATGTTCAATAATACGCATTGACAATATCCATTCTCTTTGCCAAAACTAAATACATCCATTATCAATACGATATGACTGGTAATACCTGAAGAGAATTGGAAATCTGCCACATTTGAATATTTAATGTATTCCTATTAACATGATAAAGACAAAGCTTGGTATAAGTGCTGTCCGGCGGTATTTCAGGTGTAATCCTACCTAGGTTGTTGGCGTTCCCTACTGGCATCGTGACAGCAGGAGTGGACGTATCAACTGGAGTTGTAGAGCCCGTCTTGTGTTTGTTTGACGTAAAGACGTAGGCTGTATTTATTTGGACAATGTTTGATAAATTCTTCCACTTCAAATTATCCTAACTGTATCTAAGCATGTACCATTCTTAGATCTTTAACAACAAACTCGTAAAACATTTTAACGAAGACATACATACAATGATAACTCATACATTTAATTAGATTCATATACATAGCCCGATGGGTGCATTATTTTATATTTCATCTGCTGGATGACTGAGAAAATTAATCATTCAGCAGATAACCCTACTAAATGTAATACACCAACCGGTTAATGTGATCAATCGATATCTAAATAAGCAGTTCATAATGGTCAAAATCTAAACAAGACAAGCGGACAAAAATATAACATACTAAAGGTAAGATACAAAGATCCAAACGTCCTATACATTTTGTTCAATCATAGAAAATACACTGATTTGTTTTATTTTAACAACTACGATACCTCATATTGAATAACTCTTTTGTAGCTCCGTTATCTCCTTGTATTGTATTCGATACTTATTTCTACGAACACGTTTGTGCACTGTCTGTCTCATCCCACAGAAGGAAGCAAACTATATATTGTTGAAATTCGTTGATTTTATTCTCCCATGGCAGATAATGTCTTTGGAACTATTACCCATTTACTTTACTGGTTAGTAAGGTTATTTCATGATGAATCTTTGTTATCTAGTCATTATTATTTACTCCAGGCAGCCCCCTTTAGTGCTTCAACACTATTCTTCGAGAGGGCCATGTTTCGTAAAGTTTTGAACATTTAGAGTGTAAATTTTTTTATCATACACACCTGTCATGCCTGATGTTTGAGTGCTACCCTCAGTCATGTCAGTGGGGGCCACGAAGCTTTTTACTGGTTGACGAAAGGCATGAATCCAGTCATTTGACGAGGATACATATTGATACATGTACTGTACAGTTATTAGTGTCACTTGTTGACCAACAAAATCACTCTGACAAGATGAAAACAATTTGTTGGAGGCCTAGATTCATTCCACTATTATCTCCTGCAAATACATTGTTGAAAATAACTATTCACATGTGAATATTAAACGTTTATTCCAAGAGGAAACACAAAAGTATACCTAAATACCTAATTTACAAAGGATAGGAAAACCAATAATTGTTTTTCTCACAATCTTGAAAATAATGCTTTAGTTAAGAACCAATATGTGCACTGCTTTTAATAACTTGCTTTCAAATACCTATAATTTTGCACGTTGCTCAAATTATCTTTACATTTGGCTAGGCTTTTATTGCTGTCGCCTTTTTAGTTTGGGTAAAATGAAATTAGTGTACAACCTAGATTTGTATAACATTTATCATAGTATGATTGGTTGGTTCCAATCAACCTTATTGATTACAGATTGCCTCTAACATAATGTTAAAAAATCCAGCGAATTTGGACATCATGGAACGATGGATCTTCTTTCTCTAAACAGTCATGCATATAACTAGCTCTGACCAGGTCACATGGTGAACGCAGCCTCACTGCTTTAAATTCGTGAAACACTTAAAAGCACTGATTCAAATGATAAATTTAAGATTGCTTTACAATACACGTCCTTTAAATGTAATGTATAAACATTTGTTTAAGATCCCGCACGTCTCCTATCTTGTATATCATACTTTTGTTTTTAACAGCGCATATGAACACGTTAAATCACTGCATGTTATGCGTTTCATACGAATCGTAGATTTTCATCTATATTATCATCAGAGCAAATGAAAATTATTTTTTGTTAATGTTTATTCTCTCTATTGAAATATTACCAGGGGCCATAAAAACTACTGTATACTAACCGTTGAATACTGCGATGCTACCATTTCCGCCACATGATCTATGGACGTCTCCTGCACATGGGGTCTGGCAATCCTCATCACCATTCTTCGCTGCACCGAGCCGACTGTAGTTTGTTCCTGCGACATCGCAGTAGCACTCCTCCCCGTTCTCCACTCCAGCATAGACGTAGTCAGCTATGGTGGACTCTCTGCAGTGGGTGATGCATTTGTTGATTGTCATGGTGCTATCCCCTATAAGTGGATCACCGGGTAGAACGCGATCGCTCGAATTATCCTTGTGACATCCAAGGTAGGTATCGTCTGCACCAAAGAATATAGGGAGAAACGCAGTGAATTAAAAGTATGGACAAAGAATCGGTACAAGCAAGGTTTAACTCAAAATAGACGACAATGGTAAAGGTAATCCACTGATATCAAATGCAGAGATATAATTATGCAATATTCAATACTTCAAATACGATATTTGGATTTCATTCCTGCCATTCTACATGTAATTATGTCAATCAATATTTCAATGTAAAGTACATAATAATTACAGTCTCGTCTTCTTGTAAAGCTCGCGGAAGTTATATGTTAGCATCAAGAGAGTCATACATACTAACTGTTTTAGTCTGTTTTATTCTATTTAACTGACTTATCATTTTAATCCTGATTCCCATTCACGAATAGATGTCAAGATTTGGATGTTTGGGTGATGACCGTGGGCTACAGACATGATAGAAGCAGAGGTGGGTATGACGAACTAGTAATCATGGTGTAGGTACTGTATACATGCGCAATCCAAAATGGCTGCTCTTGATTAATGTAATTTGGATATCAATATTTGAAGCTTCCTACCGTAGCAAATTGCTGCTCCGACCATGTCTGGTGACGGGCAAGGAGATTCCACTGTACAATCGCTGATAGTCGTGTGACCTGTTGAGGATACAGACTCAATGTTATTTGGGAGAATGGCAACTATCTAAGAAAATGTTGCAAATTATTTTCCGAAACATAACTCATTATTTGATAAATTTAATGGTTAGTGACGGCTGCAATAAGTTCATTTAGCGTGTTAGGAAGGTGCAATGGGGTCTCCCTTATGTACTATATATATATATATATATATATATATATATATATACATATATATAGATAAATAGATGGATAGATAGATAGATAGATAGATAGATAGATAGATAGATAGATAATATAGATGACAACATCTATATGGCCTTAAAGGGAAATGGAAGGTGGGTGACCATGAGATTGCAATAGTAATGATGGGAGGACTGGCAAGCATGAACTGGAGGACGTGCACAAATGATAATCTACGTACCTGCCTGGCAGTAGAAAGATGTGTTTGATGGAGTAAGGTCACTCCCGAAAGGTGAGTCAGTAATGACCTTATTAGTTCCATATGCTCCGATGTGCTCACAGATGAGTCTCGCATCTTCAAAACTAAAGAAGACCCCACACGTCGTCTGCCATGTGACATTATCTGTAGTGTACTCCACGGTGCCTTCATAGCGTGATGGACCGTTCACTAGGCGGACGTCTGAGGCAAAAATAAGCAATCCCAAAATGCATTACTAATTTTTCCAACTTATGCAGTTCCGACCAGTAGAATATTCAGCGTATTGAGATTGAGCCTAGATTTTATTCTCGTATCTTCTTCTTTATCTTCTTCATCACCATTCCTACCTCTCTTTTCATTACCGTGTGGTCGTATATAGTGCATTTTCTTCTTATTTACCCACACGACTTCTTTTCTTTTACCACGTTACTCTCCATATGATTATTCAAAGCCGAAACGAGTGGCCAAGCAGTATGATTACACACGATGTGGCTGTATTACAGCCCTTTTTCTCCACATGAAATGCACACAAATCCCATAGAGCAGCAGTTTCCCTCGCACACGAAAGTTTCGCCATTTGCAATACTATAATTATTGTATTAAATTAGACTATCAGAATCGTTTCAGAACTCACCTACTACCTGACCGCCAGATAAGAATGGGGTCAAGATAGCTACAAGGAAGACGAACCACACTAGAAACAGGGATTCCATTTCCAACTGAAAAATTCCGTGATATCTGCTACCAGTCAGCTAGGTGCTTTAATGATTGCTGTGTGTCCTCCCTACGAAGTGACGTACGACGTGTGAATATATATTAACCAGTTGATACTGATTTTACTCTTGGAGGTTATTCATATACATGACATATGAAATATGAGTACAATCTGGCACCAAGATAGATCCGTTATAATTCCTTCTTCGTACTACACTTTTAGGTACACCAGATGGAATTGTTAAAAAGCAATGTCCTTCAACCGACTATTCCAAGGTGAAACTTGGTTTAGTTGTCTTGGTTGTTGATGTTTTTGCTGATGTAATGACTGTTTTGTCCTTTGTACGAATAGATGATCCTGCATCACAAAATGTAATCCAATGCTGGGAAAAGTGTGACCAGTTGCATCACGTACCGACTGGGGTATAAAGTAAGACGAGAAGTGTACAAGTTGTATTCCACTGTATGACTTGGTAATCACGAAATGAATTGTATCTGTCTACTTCCTTCTTTTCGATAAGCCGTGTGTAATGACTGTACAGGTCATTGCTGACTGCGAGCACAAATCATAACTCGCTTTGATATCACACACATCTCATATCATTCTTACCAAACAAAGCAACAATGGTGCAAAAGGAAAGCATAATTTAGACAGCCAAGCAGAATGCGGAGTTCACGGTTGAGAAGGTATTAGGAATACTGTGTAAATACATTGGAATTGGAATGGAGAGAGGCAGAGACAGAGAGAGAGAGAGAGGGGGGGGGGGGAGGGGGGGGGGTGATAGTGCAGTAGACATCTGAAAGAGAAGGGGGGTAGATTTTTAGGGGAATTATTTTTCCGTTAGTGAATCGTTCACAAATTTGTGTATAATAAGTAAATTGAATCGACTAAGAATGTTTACTTTAATCGTTCATTATATTTATTGGAATGTTGAAAAATATAATTGTAGCTTGTGGAGATAGAACGAATGGAAAAGTTAAATCAAGAAGGGAAAGCCTTCATTCATCATAAATGATCTTGTCATACCTTGTACTGATATGTTCGAAAGCAACATTGAAATCTAAAATTAACATGTTACATTGGGCAAGCATGGATCAAGGCCCTGACTAGTCGCCCGTTGTTCAATGGAAATAATATGAAGGAGATCTTACTACATAGCTAAACACGACTTAACTGTTGAATGTTTCGTTCATTTGCACATCCAATATCCCCCCCCCCCCCATGTTACCCTTTTTTCTTCAGTTTTCTACTCTCTAAGCTAATCAAGTTTCTCTACACAGAGATCTTTGTGAGTGCACAGCGTATGTTCTCTTCTAGTCTGAATGGATCATGCCGTCTGCTACATGAGAATGAATCAGCTCCTCTCCATTTTATTTTGAAAGAAGGTATCGAGTATGAATGCACTCAATTACAGACACTAAGAGAGAACACAGTTGAGCAAAGGAGAGGCTATATCATACTTCCATGATTGCTAGAAGGCGTTTGTTATTTCTATATGCGTGTCCTCTGTACTGCCCTAAACTGACAGAAGGAAGCAACTAACAATAGAGACTTTTCTTGTAAATGAGCAAAATGTGTCTGTCACTTGTATTGATAGGGGAATTATTTTTTTCCGTTAGTGAATCGTTGACCAATGTGTGTATAAGTAAGTGGAATCGACTTACCATGTTCTCTTTGTTAATAATTCATTACATTTTTTGGATTGTTGGGAAATATAAGTGTAGATTGTGGGGATAGAAAGAATGTAAAAGTTAAATCAAGAAAGGCAATCCTTACTTCGTCATAAGTGCTCTTGTCATACTTCCTATTAATATGTTCGAAATCAACGTTGACATCTAAAATCAACATGTTACATGGGGCGAGCTGATTTAATTTGCCTGATTTGCCTCCCGTTGTTCAATGAAATAATTATAAAGGGGTCCATGCTACATAGCTAAACACGACTAAACTGCTGAATCTTTCATTCATTTGGACATCATAAATTTCCACATCATGTTACCCATTTTTTCTTCAGTTTTCTAATCTCTAAGCAACTCCTGTTAAATAAAGCTTCTCTATACAGACATTTTTGTGAGTGCACAGCGTATGTTCTGTTCAAGTAATCTGAATGGATCATGCCGTTCAGCTATACGAGAATGAACAAGTTCCTCCCCATTATATCCTGAAAGAAGGTATGGGCTATGATAAAACCAAAATACAGACACATCGAGAGTAAACAAATAAGAAAAGGGGGATATGTAGCTACCCCCGCTGCATTATACTTCAATGATTGCTAGAGGGCGTTTCTCAAATTCAGATGTGTATCCTCATTAACTCTTTGTATGTTACATGTGACTTTATTCACAGGTAAAACACTCAAAACCCATAGAGCAGCATTTTATCTGGCATACGAATGGTTAATTGTTGCCGGAAAAACAACTCAGGCAAAAACAATGCACAAAATATTATCAGAAACACATGACCACACATACACATACTCACATACGAAGGGTTATTTCTGTCTGCGTGTCATCTATAGCTTCTTGTCTTCTTTATCATGTGTATACAGACACTTCCCCCAGCCTATCTGGATGTGTGTGTGTGTGTGTGTGTCTCTACGTATACCTCAACACACACCCCCTCCTTATATTTCTATGTTCTCTTTACCCACCACCCCCATTCTCTCTCTCTCTCTCCCTTCCGCTCTCGCTCTCTCTCTCTCTCTCTCTCTCTCTCTCACTCTCTCTTTCTCTCTCTCTCTCTCTCTCTCACACACACACACACACACACACACACAAACACCGTCACAAATAAACATACACTAACATACACATATACACACATAAAAAAAAGAAATTTGAACATGTAACTCCGATCCTACGTAGTCTCCACTGGCTTCCGATAAGGGCTTGGGTTCAGTTTAAAATCCTCACTCTTGTATTCAAATGCTTATGTGGAAATGCTCCTGTCTATCTTACTGAACTCATTAAACCATACCAGCCTACTCGTAATCATCGTTCTCAATCAAAAATCTTCTCTCTGAAATTTGTGTAAAATCTAAGACATTCGGTGATAGAGCATTTGCAAATACGGCACCCAAATTATGGAATAACCTCCCCTAAGGCATTAAATAATTGACAGACTTCGATCAATTCAAATCAAGACTAAGGACGCATCTGTTTGATAATTATTGGTTATTTTCAAATTCTCACATAATCAATTTTTACTTTCACACGCATAGAGACTATTTGAATGGTATTGTGCGTCTCTAAGAATTGAATATTATTATTATTATATTGGTCATGCAAATCATGCATATAACAATACATGCAGGCACATAAACACATTCATTACTCAACAAATCCTTTATTTCCCCTTTCTCTTCCTTTTCGAAGCCCTTTACCAAATTAGTCAAGAATATAACTTCCCTACCGTAATGTTGTTTGAAATGTATACTTATCATTTTTTATCATCATGCAATTCTGATTGTCGATAAATTCACGGACCAGCACTAAACAACGGTAACACAAGAGTTACTGTTTGTGGCTTACAATAAATATGATTTCATACAAAATAATTACAACAAACTAGCATGGTACACATTTACTTTTGAAAAGGTAGTTGAAATTAAACCATATTATACAAAACACACTATGAATGCAACAATGATTATATATACTGGTCCTACCAGAAATGTACAATTGCAAAATAACAGATAAACCTTTTTATTTTGTCGTTATTTATAAGAGAATACATTGAAGCAATATGAGAATCAGTAGAGCGTATAATGTACAAATCTAAACATATAAAAATAAACATAAATTCACTACTCAGATATGTACATTATCACTATTGATAATATTCAATATCTATCAGTCCAAGAAAAAAGGATCATGTCTACAACTTCCATGTGCATATACACCCATAATATGTGTATAATGCAGGTGAAATATGCACGGCATATTAACAGTTCTTGTAATGAGGCAAAGAGGGAAAATTTATTGTTGTACACCAGGCAAAATAAACTGTAAGGCGAAAGTGTGAACGGTCTTACTAACATGATCATCTGAAACAAGAGTGCAGGACTTCGAATATGTTTTAGAATAGCTCAACAAAATACACCCAGCAATAGATATTGCATGCTCTATTTAGTACATGGATGCCAAAAAAGTCACTTCAGATTATTTCTTTACTTTATTTTCAAGATCAGATAAGCCATCTTAAACCATCTTTATGATTATATTTGTACTATCCGAATCCCATGCAGGCTCCTATTCTGAAGCAAATTCGTCAGATGGGATATCCAACATTCAAAAACCAGCTTGTGAAAAATGAGATAGGTCTGCAACTTTTCATTTACACGAAATCCTCATAGTCTTGCAGGTCTCCTTCTGATTTTGCACGCCGTCTCATCGCTTTCTGCTGATTGGCCATTTGCTGGTTGACGTAACACCCATCGTCTGTATCCGTCCCATTCACCTGTGATTTGTTTGGCTGAATTGCTGCTCCTTCTATCGGCAGCAGGTCTTGATATAGCGGGCCTCTGTTCCCAGGAGTGGCTGAGTGGAGCTCGATGTCCAGGTCGGTGTAGGTGTCTCCCTCTGGCTTCACGCCCTCTAGCGGCTGCTCCTCCCTCGGAGACCGACTGAGAGAGAGACACGTAGAAAGAGAGAGGGGGGGGGGGGCAGAGAGAGAGAGAGAGAGAGAGAGAGCGAGAGAGAGGGGAAGTGAAAAGGAGAGAATGGGTATTGAGCAGACAATTAAAAAAACACATTAAAAATAGGATTGAAATATGAAGAATAAAGCAAGATTAAAGGGCATATACTGTACTGGGAAGGCAAAAAACCCTTCAAAATGTAATTGTTAGCAATCTTCTTGCCAATGGTCTTAAATTCATGTATTGTCTATTTTAGAAGCTTGCTGAAAATAATTTGCCTTTAAATGATCCACATATAGAGTAATTAATGATAAATGATTAAATCCTCAAAATGTTCGGGCCGAACATTTTGAGGATTTGTGATTTAATCACTCATTACTCCAAATGTAGATCATTTGAGGGCGAATAACTTTCAGCAAGGCATTCGGCGCTTTTATTTCCCAAAATGTGCCGAACGAGTCTGCATACATAAGACTATCATGCGAGGAACGAGTCTGCATACATAAGACTATCATGCGATGCTCGCTGCCAAGGCAGCTCGCTCGCGCGATCACTACCGTAAACGCACACTGCTTTAGTCTTTTGTCAAACCTTGTTCGGCGAGCGAGGACTCGACCAAAGGCTATGTTGTACTAAGTCATCAATAACAAACTTAAGGCCAGAAGGAGAGCACCATGTCTGGTTCAGCAAGAATCGAAAGTGCGAGGTTTGTCGGCTTCTGTCATAATGTCACGTGACTTACCGGATCCTGAGATAAAGAACAGTCAGGGTGACACTGTATAAGGCGACCAGTAAGACCACTACTCCGAGACCAATAATCGGTCCTTTGAATTATAAGGAAAGAAAGTGAGATGAAAGATGATGGATTGATAGAGAAAATGATATGGACATAGCCAGGGAAGGGGAAGGAGGGTGTGTAGAGATAAAAAGAGAGAAAGAGAGGGTCACCATCCAAGGAAAGGCTGATTTACATGATCTTTTTTTTTTACTTTGATATAATTATATAGAATCTTGGTACAGATATGTACATTTTCCATTTCTCTTGTATGCTATTTAGCTTATTCAATACGTTGTAAATAAGGCGATCCTAATAGGAATAACGTATGCCGCCTGTAGTTGATATTGTTTATTAAGCGAACAAACTGACCGAAAAAGACAATCCGGCATAGATTATCATAATTGTGTAAGACTACAATCTAAGAGTTGAAACAATGCACAATTTAGGCTGCTGATCCAGCCAGTACTCAACACTTACAGCCTCCCTAACGAAGTCGGCTTCACCTATATTGTACACCTCTTGCAAACATTACTTAATATGCATTATCCATTTATGTGACACATTCAGTATGTATACCTTGCCGGACACCATCCTCCCCATGCGTTGATGAAACGGTAGTGAGGCCTGTTGAAGTCGACTGTTGATTAGCTGATGTTGATGGTTGCAATGTAAAAATAAAAGAACTGGTATAAGCCTAAGAAATTTAAGTCATGATTTACTCTATATTCCCTCATAAGTGAAAGAAGTAACTATTATTTATGATACTTTAAGATTGTGTCTATATCTTTTAAGAGTCTTCATTTTCACCTGTTGGGAATATGATACATGCGCACGTGTCTTTTATTTCGTTTACATAATGATATTGATCATTTAATTCAGACATAAGTAATATGTAATTTGTTCACGTCAAAGTTTCGGTTTCTTTAAAAGAAGAGATGTGATTCATGTGAAATGACGGCGTGACAGAGATGAAGACTAATGCATAACAAACAAAAACTATAGTACTCCTAAGCCCAAGGATGCATGAATACCTTGACGTGTAGAAATCTTCAATTCAGTTGTGACTGGATGGCTTGTTTCAGGAGTTAAAATATGTTCAACAGAGATGGAAGCGAGACAGACAAAGAAACAAAGACATGGTTTAATTATAAAGGTAAAACAGCTATGCATGAAATTGACATTGACATGTTTAGAACACGATTCTAATGAGGATGATTTTCCAGCCTGTAATCAAATTCTATATTCGTATTGATTGTTTGTGTTTATTATACTTTTTTCATTGTTTTGGAATGACGTTTATGTTGATTATAATTACCTGAACTTGTATTCGCATCCTCAGTTGTCACGATAACGGTCTTCGGAGAGGTGACTGGCGGACTTCGTTCTGGAACTGAACAAATTGTGAGATTTCATTAATGTTTTCTTGCGGTATACTATTAGCAAGCACAAATTCCTCAAACCTTTAAAGTCATGTTAACAAACTAACCCCCCCCCCCCCCCCCTCCTCGGATCCTAAGCAAAAGGGCATAACATTTCTTCAGAGGTTTTGCGTAAGACAACATGGCAAGATTCTAAACCAACTGATGTTTAAGGAGCTACTGTGCATTACCTTGACCTACTAACGTATCCCGAAATGTGAGTTTAAGCTGCGTTTGTTCAATCGCTTTCAAGCTTTCCCATTCTCAGAACACATAAACAATATTGATGTTTTCAATCCAGAGCAGCTACAACGACTGTGTATAAACTAAACACAACAAAAAAGTATTAATATATTTAGTCCTTATTACGTACTTTGAAATGCTGCGATTTTGCCATTTCCGCCACATGAGCTATATGCGTCCCCTGCACATTGAAACTGACAATCACGATCACCATTTCTCGCTGCCCCGAGCCGACTGTAGTTTGTTCCTGCGACACCGTAGAAGCATTGCTCCCCGAACTCGACTCCAGCATATACGTAGTCGGCCATGGTGGACTCTCTGCAGTGGGTAATGCATTTATCTATTGTCATGGTGCTATCCTGCAGTGGATCACCGGGCAGCACGCGGATGTTATTCACGTAATCCACATAACAACCCAGGTAGGTCTCATCTGTACAGCGTGAAACAAAATGGTGATTAGAGCGGAGTGAGGAACGCAGCGAATGGACATGATGGAGAATGAATAGGTACGACTAAGGTGATAAAGTGCTTACCGACATCATTGATCAATGATATCTTTTTGTTTCCGTTAATTTCACTTCTTTTGATATCAAAAGTGACACAATAATTGCTCCCAGATCTACCAAATATCCCTTGTGCTCACAACCACCCCACCCCCCAAAACCCCATTAAAGTGGAGAGGGGCGGAGCTCCCCCTGCCTCTGAGTGAGGATTGGGTTGATAAGATAAGATATATTCATGATAAATGCATGTTTCAAATGATTGCAGTCGACACAAATAATTGAATTTTAAAAGATATCCTTCCTACCGTAACAAATTGCTGCTCCGATGACTGTTGTCGAACAATCACTGATAGCTGTATCACCTGTTAAGGATGCAGAGTCATGGAAACATACGAGTAGTCATCTTTAAATGTGTGTGTGTTGGGAAAGGGATGTGGAGGGGAAGCCAAAACGAATTCTTATTTTGTCCATTCAATTAAACAAAAAGACACGATAGGAACACATACATTCGTTCTACACAAACATACCCACAAATTATTTCTACACGAATATACACCCACACATACATAGCATACACTCACGTATGAAACGTCATTAAAGATTAAGTTTGATCCTGTTGTCGCGCCGTGCTGTTTATATCTGTCTTGAAGGATGCATACGAAGTATAATCTACGTACCTGTCAGTCAGTTGAGACCTTCAATCAGTTGTGTAAGGTTACTTCTGAATCGGAATTCTACGTACCTATCTGGCAATCCAGAAATGTGGTTTGTTGACCAAGGTCACTACCGAAAGGTGAGTCAGTAATGGCCCTGTTAGTTCCATTGGCTCCGATGTGTTCACAGACAACTCTAGCTTCGTCGAAACCAAAGTTAACCCCACTCGTCGTCTGCCACGTGACATAATCTGTGGTGTACTCCACGGTGCCTTCAAGGCGTGATGGGCCGTTCACAAGGCGGACGTCTGATGAAAAAAAAAATCTTATGAGACATACAGTGCTTAATGACTTAAGAAATCAAAATCCTTGGTTGTTATATCACATTTGTTTCAGTACCTATCAGTAAAATATTGAGCGTACCGAGTGGAAGCGAATGTTCTGTTCTTTACCCGCATCTTTCTTATAATTATTCCATATTCACTGTCAAGCTTTGTATCTTTTATTTTGAAAAGCCCGATACCGCTTATTCTCTCTTACCACGTTGCCTTCTGTGTATCTAGAGTCGGGAGAAAGGGGTTCGGGAGGTAAGGAGGGGGGGGGGGGGGGGGGTGGGGGACTAGAGGTGAAGCAGTATGATTATACACAATGTGGTGATATGTTGCCCCTTGTTTGTCACATGTGCTCTTTTCCACATGTAATGCACACAAATCCCATAGAGCAGCAGTTTACCTGACACATAATGGTTCACCATTCACAATACTATCATCACTGCAACTACACCAACAGTATCGTCTCACAACTCACCTACTACCTGACCGCAAGATAGTAAAGGATTGAAGGTTGCTACAAGCAAGACAGACCAAGCTAGAAACAGGTTATCCATTTTTAATTGAAAAATGGTGTGAATATCAAACTAGTTTTGATCAGCTACCAGTCAGCTAGGAGCTTTAATGGTTGATATGTGTCCTCCCTACGAAGCGACGTAAGACGAGTGAAGATAGATTAATCAGTCAATACTGATTTGATTATTGGAGGTTATTCATATACATGACATAATTATGAAATCCAATAAGTACAATCTGGCACCAAGATAGATCCGGTTATTAGTTCCGTAGACCGGATCAAATCGCTAAACCGCAATGTCCTTCATTCAATTTCAATTTCAATTTCAATTTATTCATATTTCTGTTCAATACATGTAAAATAAAAGCAATAATACATCAGCATAGTCAGTCTTTGACATAAACAAAACTAGTATAATGATGCAAAATATTACATAATGGTCAATATCAAACATACAGTGGATATAGGTAAAGAAATATGAATGGGGCCTATTTAAAGCAAGCTTGTAAATCGTATAGACCCCAAAATAATGTGGATTAAAAGAACACTTCGGAGTACGGATAAACAAATTGACCAAAGAAATGAACAAAAGAAATCATAAACAACTCAAGAAACAGCATGAAAACAAATCGAGAACAAAAATCAAAAATAAAAAATCAAAAGGCGTACGATTAATTCAGCAATACAACAGAAAAGTGTGCGAGCGAGGAATAGACAAACAAAACCAAACAAATCAGGAGAAGTCAGGATGAAATACGATAATGCTCAAGCTTCTACGAAGGCAATTCGACTGTTGACTCAGTATTGAATATGTATGGATAAGTATAAATATGTACACGAAGACATCATTCATAAGATGGATTCATTATAATATATGCAAATCACATTACATGTACATTCCGGCAAGGACGCCTAACCATGCCACGTGGCCGAGCACCCGCCGAGCTCAAGGAAATTGGCTAGTAATTCTAAAGAGTATCATTTTTTTTTCCAAGAGCTCGGCAGGTTGCTCGGACCATGGACCTATCATGGATGGACTGCGCTCGGATTGACTTCCTTTGATCGATGAGGTCCGCCGCCTCATAAAAATCCAAGACATTCAGGTGTTTTAAACAACTAGCTGTATTTCTAATTAGGTAGTGCCTTCCTATGAATAACAAAAGAAAATCTGTTTTGAGAAGTATGCCAACCGTTCAGCCTTCGCTGGGAGCTCGTTGCTGATCTTTTTACACACACTGTGAATTAGTTTTGGGGTAAGCGAAGGGAAACTTTGAAAAAATTATAGAAAGAATTTGGTCCGTAACTCTTTCGGACACCTCCGCATACGAAATTGAGGTTGTTTCCATGAAAGATGAAACACTCAATAAACGATTTACAAGATATTTTTAAGGAAATATGATTTGGAAATGTGTGATATGGAGGCATTTCTCTGGCATGTTTTCTACAGTGTTCTCATTTTATCACAAAAACGAAGCAACAATATAATCTGAAATTCACAGAATCGTATCTTTATAAGATGTAATACTACTGCACATGCACTTCAGTTCATGTAGTGGTTCTGAAATCTTCTGCGCATACAGAATATATATTCCTCTAAATGCATCCAAAATTTGTCATGCTTGTTTGGCGGCGGATCTCCCTCGATCAAAGAGCCAAACGCGTAAACTATTCCATTGTGACATCAATGCACACGACTGCTGTAGGAATAAATTACACTTCGTGCTGACTCCATTCCTTACACCTCTCTGCTCGGACCAAGGTGCCGGGCAGCGTCCCTGTCGGAGCGTGAGTGGTGAACAAAAAAATGAGTAAAGGATAAAAGAAATTATTGCGTGGTATATGGACATAACAAATGTTTCTTTAAATTGCATTTGAATGAAGATATTTTTATGCAACGAGTAAGTTCGTGGGGAAGGTTATTCCATTCGACTATTCCGGGGTTAAACTTGCTTTAGTTGTCATGGTTTTTGATAGTTTTGCTGAATTAATGACCGTTCAGTCCTGTGTATAAATGGATAATGCTTCATCACAAAACGTAATCCAATGCATGGAAAGGAATGACCAGTTGCATCACGTACCCATTGCGGGACAAAATGAGACGCGGAGTGTACAAATTGTATTCTACTGTATGGCTTCACATGCAGCATCCATGATATGCATTATATCTGTCTATTTCCTCCTTTTCTATAAGTCGCATGTAATTACTATATGTATGTGTATACGTTCTTGTGAACGTACTGTATAGTTCATTGTTAACTGCGAACAACATTACACACATCTCCTATCGTTCTTACCAAACAAAAGAAAAATGGTGGGGGGGGGGGGGGGGGACGGCCGAAAAAATATTAATTGAATTTCCTGTGCCGCTAGTAATCTAACGTTCACCATTGTCTATTATTACATGACTCTATTGCTTCATTGAATTGATACATACTCTGTGCCATATTTATAAGCAGTTTCGTAGAGCCCACTGTAACCCGTTCCCCCTCGTGCAGCAAATGACCGACCAACCTAATTCCCGCCATCATCTACGACCAGTCCATCTAATATCATGACGTCATCGAGCAATGCCTGACCGAATCAGCTTGATCAGGGGACACTACTCATCGGCCTACCACCAGAGGGCGTTCTCTTTCGTCTGTCGAGTGGACTTCAGCGACTCATGTTTGGCGGTGGTTTACCCCCCCCCCCCCCTCCCCCACACCCACCTCGACCCCAACCCCCCAACCCCTATTTAGCTACCTGAGATGGCAATGGAATCAATGTCTAATTTGAGTTGAGATTTTGAGACGAAAAGTAAAAACTCACACTTACTTTGGTTTAAAAGTAATGTGTTACTTCAACCAAGTGCCAATTGGTTTGATTGGGTGGAAAAGGAACAAAAATCAGAATATCATCTGCATATAAATGTTAATGAAGGGAGTGACGTTAGAAAATATCTTCGAGCCCTGTCAAATAACGGAGAACAAAATGGGCCCTCCAACAGAACCTTGGGGGACACCGCAGATCATTGATCGAGTTGAGGAGGTAACACCATTCAGAATGACTGTGAATGTAAGGAGAGTTACGAGTTCAGCCATTCTAAAGCCTTGCCTTGAACCCCTAAACTAGTGAGAGTATTGATGAGTAAAGTGTGGTCTACGGTGTCAAATGCGGCCGATAGGTCTAAAAGCACCATTGCTGTTACTGATCCACTGTCCATTTTCTGTAAGATTGAGCTGGAAATATATATTAGTGAGGAGTGTCTCGACACTATGATGAAGTCGGTAGGCAGACTGGAATGGGTGAAATAAATTGTGTTCTAACAAATAGTCTGTCTTGAAAAGTTGTCTTGAAAAGACAACTCTCTCTAGAATCTTAAACAAAAAAGGAAGATTACTAACTGGACGGTAATTTTTAGTGATTCATAATCAAGAGATGGCCTTTTCAACAATGGACGAATAAGGGCCAATTTCAAAGCTGATGGGCAGTGGCTTCATTTATGCTTCCATTTATTATTAAAATTCTATGAATTATTATTATCATTCATTACTGAAACTTAATGCTTCCTTTAATATGTCTTTCATTTGTGTGCAAGACCCATCAGGGTTAAGCTTAGACCATGGGCTTGTACTTGCACTACACTACTGGTCTAGGCTTTACATGGTCTAGCGCTGTGATTTGGTCCTACTTTCCTAGGGCTAGGACTAGATCTCGTCCACTTGACTTGGACTTCAACTTGGTTGAACTTTAGGGGCTTGGACTATTCCTAGACGAGTCCGACAAAACTTGGGTTAAGACTTTAGTATCGAGTCTTTATTCGGCTTAGTCTTACTTAGAACTGGACCCATATTTCACGATATTGTTAGTCCCAGACTTGAGCTTATCAAGTCTTCAATGTACTTTATAATACATTTGGAACCACAAAAGTCTTCAAATATTGTCAAGACTTACCCCATCATCCTCGCGGCACTAGACTAGCGTTGCATCTAGTTTACCTGTAACATAACATACAGTTACACATTTGCATACAGTCGGACTTTCAGCAGCGAATATTTTTTTATGCAATATAAAACAAAACACCAAAGCTCTTTACTGCAGCTATGGAGGATGTCTTCAGAAACCTTGATTGGTTATCATTGGGAATAGTGGTGGATGGCGAACACCTGACACATCTCAGATTTGCAGATGACATTTTACTTCTTAGCCATACACCTCAGGAACTGGAAAAAATGGTCCGAGAAATAAATGAAGAAAGTAGAAAAGCTGGACTGAAAATGAATATCACAAAGACAAAGGTAATAATGAGCAGTAGATTCAAAGAACACAAAATAACAGTTCGGGGGAGGACCGTAGAAAAGGTAGACAACTACATATACTTGGGCAAAAAGATCTCCATAGAAAACGAAACAGCAGGGGAAGTGAATAGAAGGATCCAGTTGGCTTGGGCAAAATTTGGCAAGCTCAACTTTATCTTTCATGATGAGAAGCTCACTCTTTCTCTCGAGAAACAGATTTTCAACCAATGTATCATACCTGTGCTCTCTTATGGAGCAGAAACATGGACCACAACTAAGAGACTGGAGAGAAAACTTAGAGTAACCGAAAGGGCTATGGAAAGAATTATGATTGGTGTTACAAAGAGGGACAAAGTTAGAAACCAGGATTTGAGAAAGAAAACTAAAGTACGGGACATAGTACAGGAAATGAAATCAAAGAAGTGGAGGTGGGCTGGTCATCTGGCCAGGAGAAATTATGACAGATGGACATATAAATTAACCATCTGGACCCCCAGAGCTAACACCAGAAGAAGAGGCAGACAAAGTAGGAGGTGGATTGACGATATTAGAGAAAATGGTAGTGTGACATGGAAACGAACGGCACAAGATAGATCAAGATGGAAAAATGATGAGGAGGCCTTCCTTCAGCAGTGGAGAGAAATAGGCTAAATAGAATAGAATAGAAAACAAAACAATATCAACTGAGTCATTTTCAGTGCATGGATTCAGTTCCTGTTTGTATTTATAGCTTGTTCACTGTTAAATGTTTGTCTATCTGTATTGGCCGGGCTGAGTTTGCATGGACTGGGCTTCAGCTGCGCTGCAACTGGACTGTGGCGCGATTGGGCTGGGCTTCGCTCGGCTGCGCCTATGCTGGGCTTCGGCTGGGCCGTACTCGTTGCTCTAGGCTCGGCTAGTCTTACACTATATAGGCTGTGCTGGCTCTTGCTAGCTTCAGCTGGGCTGTGGATGCACTGGAAATTCATGGTCATCGGCATTCTTGCACTGATTGGATCACAAATTTTGTGTCGAAAGTTTTAATCAAAATCCGTAAAAATCGAACCTTTTCCCTGCCATCCAAGACATTGGGTGGTTTCAGGCAATTCACTGAACAAATCCCGTACTCGTCACTAAAATGTCTTATGTTCACAGGTTCAATTTAACTTCAAGGATGACAAATAAAGCCATAATTTGAAGCAAGAAAGCGACAGTACGTGTGTACTCCTTTATTACGTGAACTGCAGTCCGATAATATGTGTTGTGATAGTCTGCATTCAGACCAGTGGCGTAGACAGGTTCGTACACCTGGGGGGGGGGGGGGGGGGGAATGACTGGGCTGCCAACGCTCGAGAGGGCACGAAAGCGCTCGAGCGAGGGAGCGAAGCGACCGATTCGGGGGAAGGTGTGGGAGGGGGTGTCCCCCCCCCCCCCCCTCCCACGGTAGGGAGCTTTTGCAATTTTGAACTTGAAATCGTGCAATCTGATGCATACTTAATGAGGTAGAATAACACACACAAGCGTTCACGCACACATACTCACACACACACATACACACATACTACGCCTTAAATGGACAGTCATAGTTTCGACAAGATCTACACACCGTGGCATACGAGTACAAAATGAACTGACACGTATTGCAGGGAGGGTTCTTAAAGGATCTCGGGGTAGTTTGGGTACTATTTGGCTTGAAACATAATTTTCTGCGGTTTAGTTTCTAGTCCTGGAATGGAAGAAGTTACTTTTTTGGGGTGACTGGGGCTAACCCAGTCGTCAAAACCCGCATCAGTTTCATCATCATTTTCGCCTCAGATGCTCCAACAACGGCTCTTTATTTTGGTTAAACTTCCGGAAGAACTGGCCTATCTCCGACATCATCCGATTTTGACGTAGACGGCTGTTCGTCACGTTTTTCTTTCTCATTATGCTTGAAAAAGAGGTGATCGTTGATGTTTTCAACCTCTTATTATGAACCATTTTAGAATCCATAAATCAATTCACGCTGTGAAATATGTAAGGGACACCCTCACATATGTTCACCTTAAAAGGTTAAGGAAAACGAGGCCTCCTGCTTAGCGAACTCTAAACACAACAAAAAAGTAACCCCCACCCCCCCCCCCCCCCTAAGAAAAAAAAACATCACTTTTTATCGAAGCCGTATTGGGCAAAACAATTTGCAGGATTGTTCCTTAACTTATTGACTAACCTCTGTGTGAAAAGGGCATTAATCCAATTAGTCATGCATGAGTGGGCAATTTTTTAAGACAAAAATGCAACTTTTCAAAAGTCATAAGGGGAATTAGTTATGCCGTTTTAACAGTACATTTTGGCATTTCTTGTGCTAGTTTCTCTTTTTTACCGTTTTTTCCGTCTGTTTTACCGTCTGAATTGGCTTTCACCATGTGAATGCGGGTAATACCACCAAACACAATTACAATAATGATGAGGATTATTATCTTCATCATCATCATCATCATAATTGTTATTATCAATAGTACAATTGTTATCATTATTATTTGTACTATTATTATCATTATTATGACTTATTAAGTAAGCAAATACCATTCCCCCAAACCTGGGGGGGGGGGGGGGGATGCATTAAGTTACAATAGCTCCCTACCTCTTGTTAATTGTATTGTATTTTTCAAAGAAGCTAACACAAAGAAAAAACAGAAGTCTAAAAGAATTTTCAGAATGTATACCTTGTAGTCCTACCTTCAAAAACGCAACGTTTTTAGCATTACGCACATATTTTAGCCATGACAGCATACGCACTCAGTGACACTTACAAGAAAAGATACAATAATTTTCAGAATACCGATTTTATTTTCTGAAGAAAACAACTAAGAAGAATATTTGTCTACAAGACAATTTTCAGAATACAGTCCCTAGTAGACAATCTCGACAGACACAGATAATTTCTGTGATAATTTTCCGTCTAAAGAGAACTTAAAAACTTGGTGATAGTTGTGAATATTGATAAATTGAATATTGATTTAAATCACGCTTTAAATTCACGTTTCTAGAGCAATCACAACAATCGATAACCCTTTAGTTTATGGAGACTTGTTGTTGTCATTTAGAATTACCACACATGTATTTGAGCACATAGGACTACGTGTACGTAAGTAGAGTCAGTTGCCTTATCTGTGAAAAGTAATCCCTTTTTCTCTATTTCCACGGTCGTCCCAATCAATATATTAATACGCAGCACACGACGGCATCCCTAACTTTCTATAACGTCATACATTCACATTAAAAAGTGCTGTAATAAGAGTTAACCTGCATGGTAAGCTTCAGTAAGAATTAACACTATGTGCGTGAACGATATCTACTTCGATTTAGGGCTTTTGGGGGGAAAGTCAGCGAGCGGAGGTACAACTTTCGGTGCTTCGTCACGGAATAGGCCGATAAGCGTTGTTCTTCCTATCCAACAGTGGAGAGATCGATGGTCCATACACGCGAGGTGAGTGGGTAGAAGGAGTGTGGGAACTGAAGTAGATAGGGGGTGTGGGTTAAGGGGATGGGGGGGGGGGTCGGGGGGTAGTAAGCAAACTAAGTTTATGATGGGCCGCAAAAGGAAGGTTCCGTCCTCGTTTTGCTCCCTCTCTCTCTCCCTTCGTCAACCCCCTTGACCTCCTTACATCCTCAAGTTTCTCGCTGCATCTCCACCCTTCCCCCCTGCCCATTCCTCTGCCCCCTCCCCCCCCCCCCCCAATTCATCTCTGTTTCTCCTCCCTCATCTTATCTTTCTCTTACCTCTCGTCTTCCTTCTCCATATCTTCCCTCCTCTCCCTCTCTGATCCTTACCTATCTCATCCTCCCCTTACTATCCCCCATTCCCCATCGCTCGTTCGCTTCGCACCTTTCGCAAAACACTTTGTATTGACATTGTGAAGCTTAATTTATGTCCAATCTGATTAAGGAAAAGTGTTCCAACACACAAGGTCCCTATTGAAGTGGTGAATCTGTGACATACGAACAAATGTTACTTTTAGAACGAATGCGCATTTTTCCAATCATACATACAATTAATTTATATTCATATAATGTATATAGGCACATCTGTATAGAAACAAAAGAGAGAGATACATATATACATATATATATATATATATATACATACGGAATCATACAAACATCATCCATGTATATAGACACATACGCGCGCGTACACGCACACATAAATATAGGTGTATTTCATAATGCAATTAATTGTATGTTTATCGCATTTCATAACTGGGCTTTCTGATAAGCTGCTGCCCGCTCGCTTCCCTGGTTCGCAAAGAGACATTAATCAACAACGTAAGAACAGGAGTACGAAAATAAGATGTACACAATTAATTTAACTGTGTTCATAACTGTGTGCCCTCGCTCTCGGTGAACAACGTTTGATTTTTGCATCCTTTCAGATAGTAAGCAAATAATCAACGTTGGTTTAGGTGATAGGACGAACTATCACTTCCAAGGCGATCTGGATGTAGCTCAATCTTTCCGAAGCGAAGCTGAGGAAAGACGGCGTATACATTCAGATCGCCGAGGAAGTGATAGTTCGTCTCATTGCCTGAAACCAAAAGTTGATTATTTGCTTTATATTCCACATGTGACTCTGTAAACCATAATATATTACTTCACAAATTACGCATGTTCGGCGTTCGTGATAACGCATTGTTGTGGTTTACATCTTATTTAACAGGTCGAACACAAAGTACAATAATACAAGGGTCAAGGTCTGAGGTGCAGATACTTCCAACAGGGGTACCTCAAGGCTCTATACTTGGGCCCCTGCTATTTACATTGTTTATGAATGATCTGCCCTCCTCAGTTGTACAGAGTGAGGTGATTATGTATGCCGACGACACAGCCATCATGTTCAGTGCTTCAAATCCCAAAGAAATTGAGTGTGCCCTGAATAGTGATTTAATTAGGCTAAATTTGTGGCTAAAACATAACCACCTCACTCTGAATACTGATAAAACCCAGTTCATGCTAATAGGAACCCCACAAAAGTTATCTTACATGCAGGAAAACATTGATATTATTGTTAACAATATGCCTATCAGACAGGTGGAAAGCACGAAGTATCTTGGTATTTGGCTTGACCATCACCTAAACTGGTCGGAACATGTCAACTACACATCTAATAAAATTGCATCAAGATTAGCACTACTTCGAAGAGTGAGGAAATATCTTACTGTGGACAGTGCAAAGTTGCTCGCAAATGCATTGGTGTTACCCTTTTTTGATTACTGTTCTATTTCATGGACAAACTGCAATTATCGGATAAAAGACATTCTTATCAAACAACACAAACAGATGGCCAGAATTGTTTTACAGACCAATACACTCACACCAACCTCTGAAATGTTTAGAAGCCTAAAGTGGATTGATATGGAAAAACGCTGGCAATTTCAAAAAGGAAAACTCATGTTTGACATTTTGAATGGCAATGCGCCCTCATATTTACAAAACATGTTTACACCTTCCATTACAGTGCATCGCTATAGGACAAGAAACGCTGAAAACAAAGGCTTACTAGTTCCCAAAACAAGAACAGAGAGTGGAAGGAAGGCTTTTTCTTTTGAGGGTGCAGTTCTTTGGAACGCTCTTCCAAACCAAGTAAAGAATGCCCAATCCAAGAACACATTCTGCTCTCACTACCTGAAATTTTGTGAATAATAATTGTTTAACATCTACCAGTCTAATGATTCATGTTAATGACATTCCATGTCAGACAAATTATCCTTCAATGTTACTTTATGTGTGACTTGATTTTTTGTATGACCATCTCTTTAGTTTCGATGATATTCAATCAAAATATCTGTAGGATAATCCTTGAAATTGATGCTCGATTACTCTTTGATGGGAGAATGTTTTGATCAAACATGATTTATGTTTCTGTGAGCTCTTTATTTTTGGTACAATACATTTTATACTTACACTTTGAAAAGACATATTATTGATGCTCGATTACGTTTTACTGGGAGAATGTTTAACATAAGTGATCAAACTGTAATGATCAAGCTGTAGGTTTACACCCTCTATCGTTATTCCTGTTTCCGTTCTCTTTATTTTTGGTGAAGTACAGGTATACTTTGCAAAAATATATTTCCTCATGATCACATTTACTGTCATTTAATTAAAGCATAACTCGGTGTCAGATATATGTCATCTGCTATTCATATTTAGCAGGTATACATGAAATGGTATCAACTTTTATTAAGACTTGATGTTAATAGTCCTATCGAAAGAAGATTTGTATTTATACTTTTTGTATATCATCCTACATTTTAGCGAGGCATAAATATTAGTATCAATCACATAATTTTTGGTCAGAAAATGTACAAGGTTTCGCTTGTGACATGCATGTCGAAGCATCAGTTCGCCTTCTTCTTTTTGTTATGTTCCTTACTAGATGACCTACGCTGCTTATTGGTTTACAGCATTTGTTTGTGTAATCTATGTGTCTATTTGTTTATCTATTCATGTTACTCTATATTATTGTGTTATTTGTACACAGGGCCCCCAGGGAGAACAGTGCCAAGCTCACTGATGGGGCTACCCTGTTTAAAAAAGACTTAATAAATAAATAAATAAAATAACAATTTATACAAAAAAATGACAATTTAGCGTTAAAAGCGTTCGGGTCGGTGCAGCTACGTAGTCGTACTTTTTGGTTTCTTCGGCCTTGGCACTACTGCGCATGCTTTCTGCCTGGTGACAAAATTTGTTGCAGTAGGCCGTATGCAGTATGCAGTATGCAATACAGTATTTCTTTCGAGCTGCTTTTATGTGTGTCAGCGGAAAATTATTGATCGCCATAGGGGAGCTCTCGCGGTGTTGCGGCCGAGGCGCAACTTGAATTTCCGTTGATTTTCCCAAGCCGCAGGAAATTAAAAAAAAAATGAATCGAGCTCCTGCTCCTACGGGCTCCTAGAGCTTAGAGCAATATCTGAAACCATCTATCTACAACAAAAAAAAATGTCAATTTGACGTACAAAAGCGTTCGGGTCGGTGCTACTACCGAAAATCTAACGTTAGGTCTATCGTTGAATCTCACTTTTAGACCATATTCTGGTTATTGGAGGGGGAGGCTACGAACAACACTACGGTATGGATTAAGTTTACCTGAATCATGATGCTGATTATGAATGCAAATGCCGTGAAGAGACGCCAATCATAGTTCACAACTTCACAAGAAAAACAATTCCGCACAGCCTTAGCATTATCAGCTAACATTGCTAGGCCTGGTCTAACGTTTACTCTAACGCTAGTAACGTTAGTTGTAAATTTTCACAAAGCAGTTACTAAACTGAAACGTCGCATTTCTGTTCTTGTTCTTAACTTGGACTTTTATAGTTTCAACAGAAGCACTAACACACTAACACTAACACTAAACCCACGACCTGACTCTGCAAAATTAGTATCCTACAATGTCTAGGTCCCGCAAATTCAAAAAATATTTTTGCAAACCATACCGCAAAGCTTGCATAGATTTTTTTTACTATACGACTCACCACTAGAATTTTCCAAGCAGTTGACCCAATAGCAATGAGTTCAAGTCGATTTCCGCTAGCAGGTCAAACCCGACGTCCCCTAGTGCTGCGCAAAACTCCTGAAATATTCGAAGGCTAAACTTCAATTGTCTCTTTGTATGTTTACTTTCACTTTCTTGCAGCAAATGTTCCACTTCAGCAAAACCAAAAGTACTATCACCTAGAGTGTAACGAACGTTTATTCTCAGGTGATCTGATAGGAAAACTACGCGTCATCACGTGATCAACTCTTGACCAATCATATAGCAACATTCTTAGTATGTGGAATATAATTTCTTCTATTAACAACCTCGCCGAAAACAAACACAAGGACGATGGAGTTGGGTGCGAAAACAGGTTATTAATTTAAGCCTCCAATGACGTATTAGACGAGTGTATTTGTGCGTATATACTTATTTACACGTTCCTGTGATTTTGATTACGAGGAAGTTATTCATTCCAAGTATCCCGGGTAATATCCTCGTGACCGGGTACGGCAATCTCGTGTCATTGACAGTCAGGAATGGCGCTCTGTCTCCCTCTACGCCGATGTGGAAGTAGCCTCTGCCGATGTTGAACCAGAACACCAAGGGACTCTGAGGGTTGCACAGGCTGGGGTTAGAGTAAGAGCTGAGTGTACTGCACCTCCAACTGCCACGTGTTACACACTTGACTATGTAGAAGAGGTGATTTTTAAGACATATGTCTGAGAGAATAAAAAAAGGGCAGGAGAAAGCGTACAAGTTAAGTCTGAACATGATACAGAGCATTAGGCAGCCATATGGAGTGTTTGAGGGTGAGACACAGCGCAAGAAAATATCACTAGGGATGGAAAATGGAGGTGATGTGGCATGTGAGAGGGCATCCCCCGCCCTCGTTGTGTATGCTGACAAACGAAGTATATGAACGGTGAAATTCAACATTGCCTAGCACTTTTCCGTTTTACCGACACACAGGCTGTACAATCCAAATATGGTAATGTTTTGCAGACAATTTGTAGTTTCTATAGAATGATAATAATAAACTAGAGCAATTCGACTGCCATGCAGTCGATAAATATGCCTCCGCCTCTTTGCTATTCTCAGAAAATGTGTATGTTTGGTGGGCAATGTACCTTTGCTCCTATGTGAAATGAAAATATCACATTTTCTTTTTTTAAGTTTAGCTAAGTTTGGCAATGTTCTTTTGACCTATTATTTCTTTGACTTCAAATCTAAACAGTCTGTCTAAATCCATCCTTGCATCAAGTTTATTCAAAATTAGCCAATTTTTGAGGTGAAGTTTATTGACCTTTGACCTTTTAGGAATTTTACCTAAACTTCACCAGTCTACCTCCATAAAGTGATACATCTCTCTAACTAGGTTTGGTTTGAATTGAATCATCAGTATTGGATTCAATATGAAAAATATCTATTTGGGGGCAATTTTTAGCCAATTTTGGCAAAGTTTATTGACCTTTGATCCCCGACCTTTGAGAAATTTCACCAAAAATGTCATCAGTCTAGCAGTGATCCATTTTTGCACCATGTTTGGTTGGTATTGCTCCATTGGATTTGGATATATTTTAAAAATTATCACTTTGGGGGCAATTTTAAGCTAATTTTTGGCAAAGTTCATGGACCTTTGACCTTTGAACTCTCAGGAGTTTTACCTAATCTTTTACCAGTCTACCTCCATGAAGTGATACATCTCTGTACCATGTTTAGTTAGAATTGTGACATTGGATTTGGATTTGGAATTATTGTGAAAAATATCAATTTTTGCAAAGTTCATTGGCCTTTGACCTCTGACCTTCCAGGAATTTCACCAACAATGTCACCAGTCTACCCCCAAGTAGTGATCCATCGTTTCACTATGTTTGGTTGGAATTGCACCATTGGATTTGGATTTATTGTGAAAAATTTAAAGTTTGGGGCAATTTCTAGCCAATTTTGGCAAAGTTCATTAACCTTTGACCTCTGAACTTTCAGGAATTTTACCAAAAATGTCACCAGTCTATCCACTAGTAGTGATCTATCTTTGTACCATGTTTAATGGAAATTGCATCCTTGGATTTGGATTTACTGTGAAAAAGGTCAATTTTTGGCAAATTTTCACAAATTTCATTGACCTTTGACCTCTGACCTTTCAGGAATTTTACCAAAAATGTCACCAGTCTATCCCCAAGTAGTGATCCATATTTGTACCATGCTTAATGACAATTGCATCCTTGGATTTGGATTTATTGTGGAAAAGGTCATTTTTGAACAATTTTTACAAAGTTCATTGACCTTTGACCTTTGACCTCAATCAGATTTGACCCCAATTTTACACACTTCATTAGTTTTATGCAATACATACATGAACCAAGTTTGAAGCAAATCTGCTTGACGGTTCTCAAGATATTGCCTAAACGGATTCGGGACGGACGGACGGACGGACAACCCGAAAACATAATGCCTCCGGCCACTTCGTGGCGGAGGCATAAAAAAAAACAGGCGATCGCTTGCAAAAAAACGAGGTGTCAGCACAGTGGGCGCAAGAACAGGTATAAGGATGAATAAATCGACCGCTGTGAAAAGGCTTCCCTAAGTCTTTCAAAAGTCATCGTTTCCTGTAGCCTAGACAACGCAACTCTCCACACCGCAGTGAGGTGTTCATGCAAGCAGAGCTGAACGATCCACTTGCCGATGCAATTTGGTGTATTAATGTAGACTCTAATCGCTAGGAAACTGAGTGTTTTAAACGCAAAAAAAAATCATCTTTCATCTTTCCTCGTGACAATGCAGAATGTTCATGAAGTTATGACAGTAAGATTTCGAAAAATATTTTTTTTTTCGTTAAATTCGATATCCCGAAGTTTCGTTATTTCAAAGGTTCGTTATTCCGAAGGTTCGTAATTCCGAAACAGGTAAATTGCCTATACCTCGATGCTCGTTAGTTCGAAAACGAAAAAGGCTTCGTTAAACCGAGCATTTGTCGCGTAACGTTCGGAATAACGAACTTTCGGAATAACGAGTGCTTTCCCTTTTTTCACTTTTCCATACTTATCATCGTTAAGGCATACAGCAATGGTTGCCGAGTTTCATAACCACTGTATTAGGGATAACCTACATAAAAGTGGCCGACGCAAATTATCTATGACCATGGTTTTAACAGCGCACCATGTTGCCTATGCAATTGTGTCTGAATGCAATACTACAAAACAAAAACATATAACTGTACATGAAGATACCATACAAATAGGCGATTTTGAGACGAGTACCTATACATTGAACGAACCGTTTACATAACTGTCATACAATTATGATGATGCTAATGAAAATCGTTGAGTAACCATGGAAAAAAAGAAACTTACCCATGTAGGTTCTTGTATTGTCCTGTTCGCGAAAGAGGACACTGTAATCGGTGCCGTTTGCCGTCATCTTGAACGAGGACCTGACTGACTTCAACATATCCGCGAAGTATTTCGAGCCTCCCATAATATTTTGGCAATCTGTAGGTATGGAAATGGCCATGTTGTTCTGATCCATGACAAACCACGGTATAGGCCATGAACTAAACAATTGACTACCAAATTTGCATTTCAAGAATAAGTTGTATTTGTAGACCAGGGATTGGATTTAGAACTCGCTTTTGATACTCCATTCACAGTTTAGTCCATGGATATGTCAGTTCAATGTTGGTTTAAACCAACAAGGTTTTAAACCATGAACTTTAAGATCCATCGACTAAAATTGAGCTTTCTTTGTGAATTCCAGCTATGGAGTGAAACCTGGATAGAAAGATAGCTTAGGGCAGACACGAAAGATGGTCTTGATGTACTGGTTGTTTTTTTTCTCACACGTTTCAAAGAGAAACATTTTTAATGCAATTCAAAGGTTTTCATGGTTATACACAGTTTTTCCGAAGATAGTTGTAATAAACGAGCCCGACTTCAATTTCGGATCAACGAGCCCCTGGGTATGTGAAATATGTGTGTTCCGAATAATGAACCTTCGGAAAACACGAGTATCACCCATCTCGGTTCTATATGCAGAGCGTTGTTCTACACATGTGGTTGCTACATTAATATGCAAGCCCAAGCACCAAAAACAGGAGCGGAAGACATTATAACGTAACATGATATTTCAATTTTGTATGTGATACGCTGCAAAATGTGTATCGTATTCTTTTGTTGTTGTTGTTCTTGCCACATCACACTTTACGTTGAATTTGTATAATATGATGTGAAAATTGTATTATCTCTTTTAGATTGGAAATAAAGATGAAATTGATATTTCAAGATATTTCATGATCGTCTGAATAGAACAAACATAGGCCTAGAACCTATTATTGACGTACATTTATGTCTATTTTGTAACAACGTAAACTGATATCATTACACCATCACATAAGAAAATTACTGCCAAAAGAACTTGTACATTTTTACGGCAAATTAACGCACAACTTTAATGTGGGGATGTTTTGTTTAATATCGACGATTTGCTCCAATTTGCATGAACACGTCCTTCTCAAGGTATTTATCCTTTGTGTAATAAATAAACTACAGCTCTGTTGGAATGCATTGTGTGTATCTTGTGTGTAAATTGAGTTGAAATAATGACTTACATTCGCAGTGCTTCCCAGTAGATCGACCTCGACAAACGCAGCGATAGTTATACCCCTCTCCAGTTCGAAAGCCGCCGTTCTGGCACGGCTCTTTATAGGCAGGGAAAGGCAGGAAACCATTACAAGTCATGAGCACAGTAAGAAAATTGCCACACCATTAGTGGGGGAGGGGCAGTAATGCTAGCTGCTACATGTAGCTCTAGATAACATTTAAAAAACACCCCCTTACCCCTCTGCTTCTAAACTGCCGGTTACCACGGGCTCTCTACTAGCCTCGAAGGGATGAGACGCTGCCCATCCCCCTTGTTAGACAGAATGTGGACTCTATATTACCCTCTTTAAGCCTTTTTCAAGGCAGCCAATGGCTTGGTAAGTACGCCCCCACTCTCATAATTTTGGCGGATTTTGTGTCAATTCTTTCGTCCGCCCTGCAAGGAAAGGATGAAAAAGGAGGGGTGGAACTTTAAAAGCCCACAACTGAGCTCTTATAGAAAGATTTCCGTTTGGCGTCGGTCCTATCAGCTCCACCTTAAGATAGGGAAGCATTGCAGCATAGCCATCCGACCAGACCTTCGTGAAGCTTCCGTGAACTTCGTGGAGTCCAATCTTCTTTGTAACCAGTCTGAAGAACACGTGACGTGCAAGGGCGATATGTACAACTCAACGGGTATTTTGTAAAGCCCTTACTCACCACTACTCCCTCTCAATACTGACGCTCTAGAGGCTCTAAGAAAATATTCTGTTATTCATTGGGTAATGTAATAATGATAATAATCTAAAAATGTCAATACAATATTCATACAATATATATGATCTATGAAAGTAGCAGGGGTGTATGGAAAGCAAGTAGAAATAAAGGTAGGAGAAACAAATACGCAGGATGAAAGAGAAAAAAAACACAAAATATATAGAAAGACATTACCTATGTTTAACGGTCATTTAAGTTGTAAATCTTTTTTAAACCGTGTTCCTAGTTTTGGTCCTAATGAAGTATTCTGTGAACGTTTTCTACCATGGCAACATGAGATGAAAACTTATCTAACTTTTTTATAAGATAAATTATGGCCACAAGTACAAACCTCTGAAAAAAGCAACGTTGAATTAAAATTAACGGCGATTATATTACATTAAAATATTCTACTGCCACTTAACAACATGATTGTAATTTGATGCAAGTCACCATAGCAACGGTGTACCGAATTATTAAGGCATCAAACAGTTAAATCCTCAAATATCAAACAGTTGACCAAGAAACATTACGCACGTAGTGAAGAAAATGTTTGATGTATAGTTTTTTATAAAACGTGGTCCTTAGTGGCGACCATCTTGGACGCCATTTTGAATCATCTGAACTTCATAATCGTGACTATTTCAACTTATTAAAGTCCTTTACTATATTCTTTTCACTATACTATATTCTGTGGAGCACCCACACGTCTTCTCCTCCGATTCTGCTAGATTTTATAGCCCATTTGCGAATTTTATTGCTTTCTATATGATTGATGGACGCCATATTGCTGGTTACCATGTTAACCGTACACCTGAAACAATTTTATTTTTTGGCTAAATTTTAGTGAAAGTGCTTTCTGGGGCACTTTCAATTTTGAAAATAAATCTTCCCACAGTAGTAGTCAGCATAGCGTGCTCCACTTTGTAAATGAATAAAAACAATGGACCTAGATGAATTTGAACCTGCAATCTTTTTCTTACCGGGCATCGACTTTATGACCCAAGCTATTTCTAGATCACGGGTCAAGATATGATAGCATGGAAACACATACCTTAGAGTCTCATTCCGACTTTTTTTTACATTAATTTACAGGATAGACCACGTTACCCTTACCATTACTGGTTGTATCCGTAACATTTCTTTGAAAAATATATATATTTTTTATAGAAAAGTCAGAAAATATTAAATTTCACAAGTGCTCACTTATTTTATACGGCTAAGATTAACCATCAATACTAAAACTCAAAAGCAGCTATAAGAGCACATCGGAAATACAAGGTACACCTCTTAGACAGTAATTAAATCGTGAAAATTGTAAAATCTCTTAGCAGCCTTTATGCGATGATACCTCTTGACAGTTATGCGATCACGAACGCTCGACTGTTCATAACAGCTCGTGACATTAGTCAGACCCTATTTCTCAATTTTGTGAGCACATTAAGTAGCTTTCACTTGCAAGAAAACACTAAAAACGAACAAAAAGAAAAAAATATCCATACCTGGAGGCACACACATCACCATGTTCGTGGCAAGGGAATCCAGACGTATAGCAGTATGCTTAACCTTTCCCGCCAAATAAGCCGGTACTGTTTGAAGCTCCTTAGCTTCCATGGCAACCCTCTTCTGCTCTTTGTCCAACCACATTGTAGGGCAAGTAATAGTCGTAAGTTCTTGGTGTTCCGAAAAAGCTAACATGTCAAGGAAAAGCATTTAATTAGCTTAATCGGAAGATTACATTCAACTTTTTCGAGCCTTTTGATTTGATTGCGCATTTGCATGTCCATACTTAAGGGAGAGGTAATGATGGTGCAATTAGACTCAATTCGATTTATATCATGCTGTCTGGGCCTTTTCTCTTCATTGTGATTTACCATTTGATGTAAATAAATATGATGAGTTCGTCACTCTGTTATACTATTTGGTATAGACATTATCATTTTCTATAAAACCTGGCCTTGCACTCGATGACCCATAATCATCCAATAAGCGAGGTCATAGTTGCAATGTGCGCATACTGGTACGAATGACCTCGAGCTAATTGTACCACTCACAGAGTAAAATGGAAATTCCATATAGGCTTACCCATTATAATGCAAATATGAAAACGACGATTGAGCTATGGGAAAAGGTACTGAAAGAACATTCCACCATGTGCACCTTCTTTTATTGTCAATATAGGCACTCTGTAAAATAACACACGTACACAGCTTCATGATCAAATCCCTATAGTCGTTCTTGATTCGATGGAGTGTCCGACGATGATGTAACTATGAACTGGCTTATTGATACGTTAAGGGATAATCCCATGTCGTAAACACGATGCGAGTTGAGAAAAGTATATTTGTATGATAGTACAACGTTGTATAAAATCAGTGCATCAGCACATCCCTATAGCTTAGATAGCGACAGAACATTAAAAAAAAAACGAAACAGCAAAGATATACATACCAGTTATTGGTAAGAGACAAAAGGCAATCGCCACTCCAAGTTGCAGAAGACGCATCATTTTCGTTGCCCTTTCTCAACTCGCGCCACGCCGATTATGCGTGTAGACTGTGCAAGAACACATTCACTGTGAGCGCTTGGCTTTCGTGTTTGTTGTAGCGAGTAGAAGTATTTCAAAGCTGTTAAGTATTGAATGAAGACTACAGGCTGTAGCTTCAAGGCACCTTGTACGCATGCGCGAGAGAGTTCAAACATGGCGTTTATTAAACCAGACACTACTTAAGATCTCTGTGCAGATTATCTCATTATTATGTTGTCCACACAAGAACTCATAACATAAGAACATAACATTTTGGCGACGAGGATGGGATACATCAAAATGAGATTAATTAGGAATTTCTGTCCAGTGACTAAACTGCACTTCGGACAACTTTGGAAGTTGACCGCGGACATTGGATCATCAGCCGCTGAGCAGCCATAGCTTAGCACACACGGTCAACACCACAGCCCGCACAGAGAACGCAATGCAATGGTAAACACACTGCAAGCCAGCAGTATTACGCACGTCCACTGTGGATGGAGCACTCGCAGCCGCAAGCCCAGTCACGGAGATCTGGTATAAACAGCACAGTGCCAGAACCAAGCCTCAGCCATTGCATCGATAGTTCGCACGTTTACGAAATGGACGCTATGCCGTACGTGCATGAGTAAGTGAATAACGCCAGTTAAAGTCACTCAAATTCAAAAGACGCTTTGCTGTAAAAGAAAAGGGCTAATTATCATACTTGTGAAGTGAGAGAGGCTCGTTTTAATATGAACGCTTTGCTGTAGCCTCCCACTGACATATCGATGGTAATCGATGCATAGTTTCTAGACTAAGCCAAGTCTAGACCAGCCTAAACGGGGCCTAAGTTTAAGGACGCTTCGCTGATACCTCGAAGTTAATGATTTTCACGCCAACAAAATTATGACGGGTGAGAGAAGCTAAATCATTAAATGGACGCTTCGCAGAAGCCTCACGCCGTTCATGCCTAGCCCTTGTTCATGTTGTTGAGACCTAGACTAGAAAGTCTAAGACGCGTCTGCAGCTCATGAATAGCCCCGCCTGTCGTTGATGTTCTACATCTTTACTTTATTGGAGCCGACTTCACGCCGAAGTCTTCACGCCAGCAAACCGAGCAGCAAGTGACAGTGTGAATTTTGTACACAAGCCTAGGATCAAGCGGAGGATCCAGCATCGGGTTTCAGCCAAGCCCAGCCAAGCAACAAGTCCAGTTCCAAGTCGACAAGAAAGGACGAAGTTGTAGCGCCCAGCCTATCAGCAAGCCCAAGCCCACGCCCAATGAAATAAATAAAGACACAAACATATGGACAAAGACTTTAATCATTTGGACTTATGAACTGTACTCTAAGTTGATGAATGCAAGAAGGACTAAAGTTAGTCCAGGTCCAGTTTGCGAAATTTATTAATGTTGTAGATGTGTGTGGTCTATATAAATAGCAGACCTAAAGTACAGGTGAATTTATGCATGATACTCATTATGTTCTAACCTTAATAGGTCCAGGTCTTGATAGTCTAAGACTAAGTAATGGTCCCAGACTATCGAGAGTTCCAAGCCACGGATCAATGTCATTGTAAGTAATGTGCCATATGATTATACATTACTCGCTTCGTTGATTGCTGCAGTGTAACAGCATACACTGTTCTTGTATTGGTTCAAGTAGGTCGTTTAGATAGCACTAGACCCTTCACAGGACCAGGCCCGAGATAAACTAAGCCAAGTTTAAGCCAGTAGGACCAGGTCTAAGCAGTTATAAGACCACATAGCTGGTCCAAGCCTAAGCCAGTAGGACCAGGTCTAAGCAGTTATAAGACCACATAGCTGGTCCAAGCCTAACCAAGTAGGACTAGGTCTAAGCAATTACAGGACCATATGCAAGTCCAAGCCTAAGCAGGTATAAGACCAGCTCAAGGAGTTACAGGTATAAGCCTAGCAAGTAAAGAGGACCAAATCTTAATACTGATAGGACCAAATTGCAGGTCCAGGTCCAAGCAGTTCTAGGATAAGATAGGTCTGAGTTGGTCCAAGACTTCGTAATTAGGAACAGATCTATACAGGTAGGACCAAACCCCTTTTGTTGCTATTCTGTTGAATAGTTACAGCCTTACACTGTACTATAGTTTAGTGTAGCCCCTCATGAAGAGTTTTCATTGTTGATACAGTATTGGACTACAGCTAGTCCAAGCTACATGTACTTTGTGTGTACACATGCAGTTGATGCTTGTATATCTAGCTTTGAGTGTACTGATGCCCATTGTACTTTATGAGCAAATAAGCTTTGTTCTTTATATGCACAGTCACAGTCAAGTAGTTTGAATTTGTACAATACCAAAACTCAGAAGTATGGCAAGCCATCATATTGGTAATGTTCCCAAATTGGGAGATGGGTACAATTTTGATGAGTGGCTAGAACTGTTAGAAGCATGGTTTGACGCTAACAGTATACAGGATGAGGGAAAAAAGAGAGCAATATTTTTGACGAATTTAGGGAGCAAGAGCTACCACACCCTGCGCGCTCTCTTGCAGCCAAATAAACCTACAGATCAAACATACACAGTATGTAAAGACACGCTGAAATCACACTTCGCACCGAAGCCTACAGAGATAGTGCAGCGATACAGATTTTACATGTGCATCCAAAAACAAGATCAGTCCATACCGCAATTTGTCGCAAATTTGCGCCAGTTAAGTGAAGGATGCAACTTTAAAGAATTGGACAACATGATCAGGGATCGCTTGGTTGTAGGTTGCCGAGATGTCACAATTCAACGAAAACTGTTAAGTGACCCATCACTAACTTTCAAGCATGCACTGGAAACCGCCACAGCCATGGAGGTTGCAAACCAGGATGTTGAAAAGCTCAAAGTATTGAGCAAAGGGACCGAGTCACCTACAGTTCAGAAACTGCAAGGCAGAAGCCAGCATAAACCAAACGTGTCTTCTTCATCGCATCAGAAAATGCATCACAAACAGAAGCAGGACACGAAAGGAAAGCCCAGCTTTAAGAAACAAGATAAACAAGGAGTCCCTGCCTCAAGATGTTGGAGATGTGGTTCCGGTGACCACGCCCCGTCAGCATGCAGATTCAAGAATGAAAAATACTTTCTATGTTCCGCCATGGGTCATACTCGAAGCCAGTGTGAGAAGATCAAGCAGTACAGATCTAGGAAGAAAGCGGCACACCACCTGGATGGTGATGAGAACGAAGATCTGCCAGATAGTGAACTCAGACACATCAGGGATGGAACTGTAAATAAGATGGCAAGGTACAGTGAACCATTTCAAGCAAGCCTAAAGTTAAATGGAATCCAAGTTGACTTAGAAATTGACACAGGAAGCCCCTGGACGATGATGTCGCAGCAAGAATTCAAGAAACTGGGACACCATGCTGATATGAAGCAAACCAACGTTTCCTTGAGAACATACACAGGCTCTACAGTACCAGTCGTTGGGGAAGCAATGGTAGAAGTCCAGTTCGTTGACAACCAACCACCAAAGAAGTTGCCCCTTCTTGTTGTCGAGAAAGGCGTTGCATTACTTGGCAGAGACTGGATGCAAGCAGCACCTGATGGATTCTTGCAGAATCGCCTTAACCTTTCATTGGATGTTTCCAACGCCACAGAAGCTGTACACAAGGTACAAGCTACCTTACAAGATGTGCTAACACAACACAAGCAAGTGTTTGACTGTACAAGAGTTGGTAAACTGGAAGGTTATAAAGCAAAGGTGCATCCTCAGGAAGTTGGAGACAAAGCGCCGTTCTTCAAAGCTGCACCAGTCCCTTATGCAATGCGTCAGAAAATCGACGAAGCCATTGATGAGCTGTTGGACCAAGGTGTACTTGAACCGGTCAAGTATGCTGATTACGCCTGTCCGATAGTGGTGGTGAAGAAGCCAAACGGGAAAGTCCGCATCTGTGGCAATTACAAACTGACGGCCAATAAGGCACTTCAAGTCGAACACTATCCAATCCCTTCGCTCCAGGATATGCTCCAGGACTTGGGTGGAGGTAAGCGATTTAGCAAGCTCGACTTGTCGCATGCTTATCATCAGATAGAGTTGGATGAAATGGCAAGGAGGTACACCACGATCAATACGCATAGAGGTCTTTTTCAGTATACCAGGTTGCCCTTTGGCATCGCAACAGCCCCAGCCCTCTTTCAGAGAGTTATGGAATCTCTTCTAGCTGACATACCAATGTGTCGCCCCTACCTTGACGATATTATCGTAAGCGGGAAGACAGATGATGAGCACATAGCCAACTTGCAAGCTGTACTACATCGTCTTGAGAGTAATGGACTTCGACTGAAAAGGGAAAAGTGTGAGTTCATGATGGACTCAGTGGAGTTCCTGGGCCACAAGCTGGACCATCAAGGAATCAGCCCGCTCGCAGACAAGATCGAAGCCATAAAGAAGACACCAAGACCCCAGAACCAGAGTCAGCTACAAGCATATCTAGGTCTTCTTGGCTACTACAGGAAATTCATACCAAATCTGACAAAGGAGATTGCCCCACTCACAACACTGTTGAAGGCAGAGTACGCTTCAGAGCCAAAGAAGCGTGGAGGTCGGAACAAGCCAGATCCAAAGCTTAGGTGGGGAAGAGACCAAGAACGAGCCTTCCAGAGATCGAAGGAACTTGTCCAGAGCGACACAGTTTTGACGCACTATGACCCAAGCAAGCCGTTATTGTTGCAATGTGATGCAAGCCCCTACGGTCTAGGTGTAGTCATCAGCCATGTTGGACCAGACGGTCTAGAGCAGCCCATTTCCTTCGCCTCGCGTACCCTTTCCAAGAGTGAAGCAAATTATGCTCAATATGAAAAGGAAGGACTCTCAATCATTTTCGGTCTCAAGAAATTTCATAAGTACTTGTACGGACGACGATTTACGATCGTAACAGACCACAAGCCGCTGTTAGGAATATTCGGTGACAGTAAGCCCGCAAGTCCGATGGCCTCTGCACGGTTAGCCAGATGGCACATGATCCTATCAGCATACGAGTACGACATCATACACAAGGAAGGTAAACAGCACCAGAATGCTGACGCCCTGTCACGCCTACCCTTGACAGATGATCAAACAGTGTGGTCGCACCAGAGCCTTTCAGACTTGGATGAGCAGCTTCCAGTTCAAATCAATATGCTTGATATTGACACTAGACCCGTAGAAGCAGATGAGGTCAAGAGATGTACCAAAAGAGATCCTGTTCTCTCAAGAGTGATGGCAAACATCATGAATGGATGGCCAAACCCCAAGAACGTTCCACCAGAGCTCAAAGTCTATGCTCAAAAGAAAGAAGAACTGTCAATTGAGGACGACATAGTACTTTGGGGACATAGAGTGGTCATTCCAGACAACCAGGAAATGAGACAAAGGATCATTGATGAGCTTCATGGGACTCATCCAGGCATTGTCAAGATGAAAGCACTAGCAAGATCCTATGTATGGTGGCCAGGCATTGACAAGAATTTCGAGGAGAAGGTGAAGACCTGCCCAACCTGTCAGGAGCACCAACGCAGCCCACCGCCTGCACCAATACACCCATGGGAATTCCCAGAACGACCCTGGAGTAGGATTCACATCGATTATGCCTACATCGATAACCAGAACGTGCTGATTGTTGTTGACGCCTATACCAAGTGGATAGAAGCTGTCAGAGTAGCCAATGCCACTGCAGCTGCCACAGTCACTGCCATGCGACGCCTCTTCGCAACATATGGTATTCCAGAGACGGTCGTAAGTGACAACGGCACCCAGTTTGTCTCGGAAGAATTCACAAGCTTCCTGTTCAGCAACAATGTAGAGCATGTTCAGACAGCTCCCAAACACCCTGCCAGCAATGGCCTGGCTGAGAGAGCTGTACAAACTGTGAAATGTGGAGTGAAGAAAACCAGTGGAACATCTTTGGAGATGCGCATCCAGGTTTTTCTGATGACCTATCGGATAACTCCTCAAGGAACTACCATGAAAACCCCAAGTGAACTGATGTTCAAAAGGAGGATCAGAAGTAGAATGGACCATGTCCGTCCAAACCTGCACAAGTCTGTTCAGAAACAACAATCTGCAATGAAACGATCAGCAGACAAGCACTCGAAGATGAGACAGTTCAGGTTAAATGACACTGTCCTGGTAAAGAACTTTGCAGCAGGACCTACATGGCTCAGAGGGAAAGTGACCGAAACACTCAATGAGGTCATGTACATAATAGAGCTACAGGATGGTAGAGAGGTACGCCGCCACGTGGATCACATACGACATTACACTCCATCGGGTGAAGATGATCGTTCCAGACAAGAAATGCTGCATCAGGATACCAATCCACAACCAGAGATTTTGACTCGACAGGCACGGTATCCAAGCCAAATAGAAAATCCTATAGCGGTACCTACAACTAGTGAACCCCTGAGCTCAAATACTGAACAATCTAGCACTGATACTGCAATAATATCAGAACCTGCCCAATCAGAGTCATTGAATGACTCTAGAGGAGCTGTTGCTCCAGACATAGTAAATCCTGAGAATGTCATGTCAGGGAGGAGAGTGTCAACTCGGAAGTCAACGACACCCTCAAAGTTCAAGGATTTCATTGTGTATCATTAAAATGCAAACACATAAACAACTACCTATTGATAGTTATATAGGAAAACATGAGATTTTAGGCAAAAGTCATAATTGGTTGATAGTGTTATATTGGATACACAGCCAAGTTAAAGGCTGTATGGTTTAAAGAAAAAAGTGATTACGTAAGCAGTGTTACAAGTATACAATGGTAACTGAATTAAGATTAACAATTATGAGTTGTAAGTGAATTACTACATGACTGAATAGTAATTCATGTTCATTGGTATACATGTATTTAGTTTTAAAAAAAAAAAAAGAAGAAAGAAGGAAATACATTAGGTATGCATTTAACAGATTAGACAAGTGTCTTTAAGTAAAACTTACAATTGAGTGGAAGATAGAAAATAGGATTAAGTTTTACACAGGCAGATAGAAATACAGTTTAATCGGTTGAGAAGGACACTAAGAATGACACATTCACAAAGTGTTATATTGTTGAAGCTTGTTTATTAGAGTTAAATGAATAGGAAACAACTGTTGCACTGAATTATACATAAGTCTGAGATTGGTTACAATTGTCAGTCAAGGTATAGAATTACAGCCACATTATATGAGTTGTGATCACTATTAATTGAAGAAGTGTATACTCATTTGATGAAGGTACAATAATTAGGCAAATTCATTTTATAGCATGATAAAGTGCATATTAACGGTTTAATTTGCTACAGCTGAATTAAGGTTTTGTAAGAATTGCTCAGCTTGAAACTTCAATATAAGTGTGAAGCTTGCAATTGAATTTAAAGTGGTTACAGAATAGTTGTGTTAGAGGATAACATTACAATTACAGCCATATGAGAAAACAGAATATGTAAACTCCAGCCAATTGATAGTTTACCGGTGTAACAAAATGAGAAGTTATTTGTAAATAGCCACAAGGTTAAAATGGTTTTGATGATTTAACCAAATAAATTGTTATGTAAGGTTTTGCCTATTACAATAGCTACATAAGGATAATTGTAATTTGCATGCAGTGTTCTTGTTTTAACATGCATTACTTTGGTAGTGTAAATGGCTAATTTTAGAGCAGTATAATTTAGCAGAGCGTGCTCCCAATTAAAGGGGGAGGAATGTTAAGTATTGAATGAAGACTACAGGCTGTAGCTTCAAGGCACCTTGTACGCATGCGCGAGAGAGTTCAAACATGGCGTTTATTAAACCAGACACTACTTAAGATCTCTGTGCAGATTATCTCATTATTATGTTGTCCACACAAGAACTCATAACATAAGAACATAACAAAAGCTCAGACGCAAACGTGGAAAGGGCAACCAATCTAATATAGATTATCAGTCTACAGCGCATCAGAGCGCTTTTGATCTCTTCTCATTCTCATTTAAACACGAATTAATCTGATGCGTTCTCGGTTGCGTATCTCTGAACTAATTCTGCAGAACCACCCGCTAGGTTGATTTATCCATACGATAGTGATAAAATATACACTTGTACTAGGTGTTAACATTTTTTTTTTTGCACATTTAAAAATGATTAACAATAAGTAATTACTCAAATCACGCTAAAATTGACAAATAAAATATTTTTCATGGGTCACTATGTACCAGTCCATACCAAGGAGATGATTGTGGAGAAGAAGTGTAGGAAGCTTAAGTAGATAGGGGGTGCGGGTAAAGGGGGGGGGGGTGTTAACAAGGGGGGGGGGGGGCGAATAAAAAAAATAAGTTTATGATGGGCCGCAAAAGGAAGGCTCCCTCCTCATTTTACTCTCTCTCTCTCTCTCTCTCCCTTCGTCAACCCCCTTGACCTCCTCAAGTTTCTCGCTGCATCTCCACCCTTCCCCCGTATCCATTTCCCTGCCCCCCCCCCCCCCACTTCATCTCTGTTTCTCCTCCCTCATCTTGTCTTTCTCTTACCTCTCGTCTTCCTTCTCCATATCTTCTCTCCTTCTCCCCCTCTCCAATTCTTACCCACCTCATCCTCCCCTTACCATGCCCCAATAGTTTTGTACCCGAGGAAACTAAAACCACATTGTATACACATATTAATTATACTAAGCGTGATGTAATCATTATTGTGCAACAAGGATAATATCACGATCGCAGTGTCATCAAGACTGTACAGGTAAGAACAATATTTTCCTTCTTTCAATTCGTCCAATTTTCCTCAAGCGTTTGTCCACCTCTGTCTCTCAGTTTGTTCTGCTTCAATTGAAATAAAAAAAATATTGTTCTCCTATATCCCTTTTCGCACCCCTTTTATTGTATTTCCGCTCCAGTGACATGAACTGGATAAAACTTTGTTTTGTCACAGTAATGAACAAAATTTCAAGAATTTAAAGATATCACAAACATTAATCCTAATAAATGATCTATCGACTGGTTATTCCACCATAATGAATGTCAACACAAGAAAGAACTTATAAACAATATATAAATACGGAGTAAGCAGTGAAACAAAAATAAATAAAATCATATCATTAGCATAATATTGTGCCATTTGATATTTCTTTTGGCAGCTTCTCTGTTCTAATTAAAGTGTTCAACCTTTCTAACCTTTCTGTCTCTGCAGCCGACCTCTCCCAGCTCTTCCCGTGGATGCTGGCCATCTTCACGGTGCTGGGCCTCATCGCCTGCTGCGCCTGGTTCTACAAACATTTCCTGATCTATTGTCGTGTTTTATACATTTTTAAAAAGCAACGCATTTTCAGTGTGAACATTGTGAATGTACTGCTTCAACTATTGTCCGAACAGTAGATTGTATGGGAGTCGTACTGCTTAGTATCTGATTGGGGAGAAACCGCCCGGGATATGCACATAAACATGCATGTATGTTGGCTCAGTGCAGAACGGGTTAAGACGGTAATCAGCATTGAGAGTCACATGTATTCCGTACACTTTTCTACAACATTGGAGATGATTGACGGAAATAGCATGCGTATTAATGATTGTGTTGTTGAATTGAAATGAGTTGAGATGATAAATGATTTGATAAGTATTAATATTATACATTTCCTTTGACATTAATGTTGGTTATCAAGTGCTCTTATATTAAATGCATGTAAAGTAATGTAACAAAAAAAGTGTAATGTGTTGTCTTTTGGGCACTAGTTTGATTAGATAGTGACGTTGGTCTCTATTCCACGATATGTGTTGCCAAAGCAGTCTATTTACTAGCGATGTCGACATGAACATTACAGAACCGAACAAAAATAATGCACAAAATATGATAATACGCTCAATGGAAATCAAGAGTCCGCCCTCACGCGACGTATACTAGTTAGTCGAAATCCCGTCTCCAATTCTTTCCACCTATGACAAAATGGTTTTGTTTGAGTTTGTGTATGATTCAAAACGTGGCAATGTGGCATGACATGATAATGGTACGCTGTGGGGCGTCACTTCATGAGTTTTACTTGAGCGAGAAGGAAGTTAGGAATAACACAGAAAGAAATGTGTAGCGTATGTTTGCATGGGGTGAGGAGACAGAGACAGGCAGAGAGACAAACGGACAACACGAGAGTAATAGAGAGAGAGAGAGAGAGCGAGAGAGAGAGGGAAGAGAGAGAGGGAGGAAAAGAAGGGAGAGACGGAGAGAGAGAGAGAGAGAGAAAGAGAAAGGCAGAGAGAGAGAGAGATAGAGAGAGAGAGAGAGTGAGAGAGAGAGGAAGAGAGAGAGGAAGAGAGAGAGAGAGAGAGAGAGAGAGAGAGGAAGAGAGAGAGAGGAAGAGAGAGAGAGAGAGAGAGAGAGAGAGAGAGAGAGGTGGGGGGGGAGGGGGGCTGGGGGGAGAACATACCCGTTTTTGACAGATCATGGTGATGCTGCTTTGTTAGCAGACCTTCTCTGTTACCACATTCCCAGGGCCGGATCGGGTTGTTAGAACCACGACTGTTCGTTAGGGCGTGTTCGCGGGCACTGTGTCTATAAAGTGAGGGCGACACGTTTCACACGAAAGTCTATAAAAAAAAAACCTCAAACGGCATACCCTTCATCATGTTCTTATCATGTAATATGTTGTACTATAATGAATTACATCATAACGTAGGGTATTTTTAAAGAATGCCCCGTGTCTCTTTCATTGACCAGAAATTGCCTGGTGGTTAGGTCGCTACACCGGGAGCAGAAGATGCAGGTTCGAATATCCCTGGTCCCAAGATCTGTTCTCCACACCTTTTTTTTTTTTTGCATTTACATAATGGAGCAAGATTTCTCTATCTCTATTAGGTGCATTCCTAAAGTTAATTTTCAAATCGAAATATGGATTGTCATTGGAGGATATACATGCATACAGACACGTACGCAAATGTGTATAAGTATGCGTTATAAATACGGTGTGACGTAACAGTTCAATTCATAAAATAAAAAGAGCGGGAAGTATGCATTAGCTACATTTATTTTAAGACATTTTGCGGCTAAGTAATCGATAAAATAAGTTGAAAGGCTCGGAAATACGGACTTCCTCAATTAGAATAGTGGCGGAACTCAAACACGACGCTATATTGATTACATGGTATCGGGCAGGAAATTGACTATGTTAAGTAACCAGTAAGTGCTTTATCTCTATGGGAAAAAAACAGTGATGAGTTGAATGATCATGACATAAGCAGAAATTAAGTAGTGCAAGCATTTGCGCTCAGTTCGAAACTTACTTAAAAAAAATGCAATTGGCGTTTTCAAATCTTCAACCGTCAATTCAAAAGCTGAAGTCGTGGGAGCAGAGAAGAACAATACAGAGGAAAATGAGAAACCGATAAGAACATCGTGAATGTTTTAATGATATGAAAATCGATATTTTGGGGAGACAAATTGGCAGCTCTATCTTGAGGCTGTGATATCACACGCGCACTGTCTTGCTCTGATAGTGCATGTTTTGATATAACAAATTCCCAACAAGTTGTTATTTCGATATTTTTGCCAAGCATGCATGGATACCAATGAAGGCGCCATTTATACCAACACACTGCGCGTACCTGAATAGAAAACCTCTCATCCAGCGCGGTTTACACTCGTCTACACAGGGACGATAGGCGTGACAAGCATACATACCTAAGTTCAAAGAACTGTAGTTCATCCATTTGCCGGCTGAAAGGACGTTAATGAGAAGCAATCAAGGCGCCGTCATTCCGCCGTACTACACAACAAACTAGCGCAGCATGTAGAAAGCAGCGCCAATTAATGGAGGTGGAGATATCGCATATAAAGTGACATGTTGTGTATGGTGTATGCGTGTGTTGATATTATGACCAACGAAACACATTCACCACCAATGTATCAGTACATTAAAACATAGATTCCACCACTTCCACCACTTCTAACAGCACTATTGTTACCCCTAGCCCCCCAACCCCCCCCCCCCCTTCTCTCTCTCACACACACTCACACACACACATTCCTCATAGCATCCTGTCCATATACATCTCTCCCACCAAATGAATCACAAATCACATATGCGTATCAAATACATAATCATAACCGTAATCATATTATCCACCATTTACATTTATGCCTACTTCACGATAATAATCATCAAACAGGAACTGAGTGTGATTACAAATATTGCCATATATCCTAGCCTTGCTTTCAGACTCTTGGACTTTTTTTAAATCAAATAAATCAATAAAAGGTCTGGCTGTAATAAACTTATCATTCCCAAACTTCTTCTTCAACTTTCCAACACTGAGAAAAATAATATTAATGCAGTGATTAGTCTTAGAATATCAAATAGTCTTAGAATAGTATCAAGTGCGTACCTCAGGTTTGTGATCACTGCATGCAGTAGATTGCAGGTTCAAATCCCGTCTGGTTCCAAGATGTTTGTCTTACTTGTTTTTCATTAATTTACAGGATGGAGCATGGTGTCCTTACTGCTGGGTGTATATTTAAAATTTCTTTGTTAATACTAAGTTTGTTCTTTTGATATTAAAGTTAAAAATCTCGCCAATACAGATATTGAACATTGCATGTATATTAATGAAGTTTACTATGAAGTCCAAATTCGATTAGCCCTCGTGCTATTTTCTTGTGGTACTTATTAAAGCAATACATGAATGGAAAAGTACATCTATGTTTACATATATTTGAATACTTGTACACGTACTAAATGCGCTGTTACATAAAATCATCATATCGGTGAATGCATGACAGAGCGGTTTGTACTCGTTACACGCACGTCAGTAGCTAGCCTCCGCCCAAGCCCGACCGTGCACCGCCAGGCACGAGCCCTATTGTTCGCCGTCTCGGCTCGATAGCTCTTTGTTCGGCTCGACTCTCTTTCAGCAGGGTCAAAACAAACCATGACATCATCACAGCATTACGGTGCGAAATTGTAGAAAGTCCGGTCTATTTACGTTCATCACACGCGCGTTTACATCAACGTTGATTTCCTATTATATAGTTCACCTCGTAAACTAGACACCCACTTCCTCGTTCTGTGGTACCGCCTAAACAAAGACACCGGATAACAGCTAACCCATGACACACGAACAAGGTGATTGAATAACAAATAAAGCATCAAAACTGAGCCTCGACGCCCCAAATGATCTGCTGCTTTAATGGACATTAATCATTACAACATCAAACTGCGTACATGAGCATCGTCTGAACGCGCGAGTGTCGTTTATTCGCGCTGTGTACGAAACGCAACCAGCCACTCTGTACCAGTAGTGTGTGAGTCGACAGTAGACGTATACCATTGGTGTCTGCGCGTCTCATTTACCATAACTCACTCACTCACAGAGCGGAACGTGTATGCAACCGCGGTGTTATCATTTCTCTATATACAGCGTGAATACAGTGTCAGCTGATTGCTGGTACGTGACAGCTATACCTGCTTGGATCATCACATTTTGAGGACTTAAACTTCTTTTTGCATCCCGAGAAGGGAGAAAGACGGAGAAAATGGGGAGAATATCTGCAGGATCGATCCTTCACATGGCAGTATTGCTTCTGGGCATCTTATTCAATGCATGCGGTGTAGAATCAAGTAAGTTACTGT